>JAJIBD010001630.1:0-126993 GCA_021461705.1 Cryptotis parvus
CAGACACACACCAAAATAAGCCTTATTTCATTTCTATCATGGCTGCATGCTCAGGAAAAGCTCTGTCTGTCTCTCATATCTGAGAAAAAGAGTTGTTTATTACCCCTCTGGTTTGTCATGGCTATATCATTCATCTGTTTTGCAACAATCATACACTGGAAAGCCATGATGAGGAAAATAGTGTGACAAACACCCTATGAAGAAGCAATGTTGAAGAGTCTTATCCAATGCTCTTATGGTATATGGGAAAAAGAAATGCAAATTCAAGCGAACAAGGTGAAAAGTGTTACCTATCTTAGAAAAGAATAGGCAGGTGCTGCGGGATCTTAATGACAGTCATGAGGTCAAAACAGCTTGCAGAATGGAGGCAGAAGAACAATGTCTTGAAGCATTCGAGGGACTTAGACAAATGGAGAAAGCTATTCAGGAAACTGCCATTTCATTTAGTGTCTTTTTTGTGTAAAATGTTTTATGTGTTCATTTGTACCCTAGGCCATATTTAGGTCCTGATATCAAATCCAAGTCCATGAGAACACATATTTCTTGTCTGCATGTTAAAATGAAACTGGATCTAATCTCACAATTTTGTATAATCACAGTTTACCTTATGTGCTGCATTTTTTTCCATCTGAATTGACACAAGGCAATTTCTTCTTAAATTTACTTTACCCAGGAACAAGTTAAACCCATGAAATCTCGTGGTGTACCAGAGCCATCCCCTAATCAAAACCAGTGTGGGAACAAGAGTCTGGATAGTTTAGACTCATAAATCCATTCCCTGTTGCCTGTGCTTCTTAAAAGGTGTCATCTCTTTGCCATCACCCCTATTGGAAGATCATGATCTACTTACTTAATTCAAATTATTAAATTAGACTTTACCCAAAAAATTACTGTACGCGAAAGTTCCTGAGGCAGCCAATAAGGAATATTCAGATATCTCTAATATAAAATAAAATAATGGAAACATCATATATAAAGATACTTAGAAGTACAAGGGTCAAGTATATAATATACTTGCTTTCTAGTTAATAAAACATTAAATATTTGACAAAAAATGAACTTATTTTCTGCGTAATTGATTCATATTCCTCTTATGTAGGTTCTAGTTCTAAAAGTAGGCTCAACATATTCTTGAAACTTTCTGAGGATGATTAGTCTTGAGTCGATTCATATGTAAATCACATGCAAAATGTTTGTACCTTTATTTGTTATTTGCTGATATTGACAGAATCACTGATTCACTAACTTGAATCTTAACAATATATCATTTTTGTTTTTACATTTTCCAATTTTAGTATGTACCTTTAAATTTAAATTTTTACCACTGGTAAAGGTATTGAAAATGTTTATAACCTTGAGGCAATCCTAATATATGTTATGGAAAGGTGTTTTTAGAAAAGTTTTTCATGAAAGTTTTATACCTCATATACTTTCATAGCTCCTTTCCCTATAAAACTCATAGACAAATTTCACAGCACAACTTTGATATTGCTTCTTTCATGAACTTCTCTTAAATTTCTATATTCTACCCCCAATTTTGCCAATTTCTATAACTCCATCATTACAACAAAGTCTAAGACATCAACCTGTGCCTTCATTTTTCTCATGTGTAATTTAGGAATTATAACAGACTTTGCAGAGACAAATGAATTAGTAACGTGGAAGAACAGCAGGAGAACCATAAAAGGGCATCATAAAAGTATATTATTGACTACACTATCATTATTGGCCCACATAATATCACTTAGTAAAGTGACTAATACAAGACCATTGGACTCATGTACCTTGTATAATAGGTAAAACATAATTTACATATTTCAAGATGTGTTAACCTCTTTCATAAAATGATTACAATTACTTCTAAGTTAAAAATAAACAGTCATTGCTCTTAGACACAATTTTATACCTTAAAAACAAACAACTTAAATGCATAGCACTTTCCAGTTTTTCAAGATATTAAAAGCCTCTTTCAAACTGTGTAATTAATTTCCAATGTCAATCATAAATGACAAATAACAAGTCCTTATGTACTGACCTATTTTGACTCTACTTTCAAAAATATCTATGGGGACCAGGTGTGTATCTCAGTGGCAGAGTACATGTCTTATATACAGACCTTGATTCAAATCCAACACTGCAAAAAAATAAACATCTGCAACAATAAACAATAAACAGCTGCAACTTAAATCACCAATGACTTTTTTTTGCCAATGAACTTCTAATGTTCTTTGTATATGATCATAAATGCCTCTGTAGACATTTTTGTCCTTTGAACCTCTCCCCTTCCAGTTGTCTGTATCTCCAAGAAAGACAGCCTCATTTTACTATATTCCCTCTCTCCACTAGTGCCAGGAGCTTATCATGAAGCAGAGAGGAAAACAAACATATAACTTTTGTGCCTACTCAACTGGTCTGACCACTCTGCAGGCCAATGGCCCCAAAATATGGTAATGAAGTGGTTTGGGTGACTGTGTGAGAAAGGGTCAGTTTCCTGGCCTTTGGAACAAGAAGGTACCCAAACACAGCTGCCTTCCCTCTCCCCACTCAGCCATTTAGGGATGGACTTCCCATACCTGAAAGGAGGTCAAATATGGGCCAAAACATAATTCTTGAGGTGGTTAGTTCAGAACAGATCCTGTACGTGAATTTCAAGGCTAGCCTACAACCACCTCTCTGCCCTCAGCAATAATAGCAGAGAAAAACACAGGCACGTCCAAATACAGAACCAGTAAATCCAATTATCATAAACTCCCAGAAATTTAATCCCTTAGCATTTTCCATGCCGCTCATTACAGAAGTGGTTTTCAACCAGCAATCCTTGCACCAATTTAGCTCTGTGTATGTGAAAGGTTAAAAAACTACTGAATTTGAGTGAATATTAATTAACATGAAAGTGGATGATAAACTGAGAGCTGAATTGTCATTTGCATTTTTCAGATACTTGGTTATGAAGAAGTTAGATTCCCTAGCCCTAAGACAGGGAAATAAAGTGAAAACTATGTGCAATCTAACTCTTAGAAAACAGTGCATATTAGACTAACAATATTGTCACTTCAGCTTCTTCAGCTTTAGAATAATACAATAAAGTTACTCTAGGCCAACCCTTGCATTTAGAAGAAGTAAACTATGGCATAATCTTTTTTCCCCAGGCAAGTCACCACTAATGCTGCCATCTGGACCCAGAAGTTCTTGAGTCTCTCTCAAGTTCCAACCTGAAACTGATGACTGGCCCAGCTGACATTGACCATCCAATTTTCTATTTACCTGTAATATTTTCATGTGGTCATCACAAACTGTGGCAACTATATATTGCATGCTATTTACCATGACTTTAAGCTGATTAAAACTCTCTTCTATATTATAAAAATTCCTTAAAAACAAAAACAATTCTGAGCTGTCCCACAGATCTTCAATGCCCGCCAGCAATAGCATCAAAAGTTCAATACTTACTGAGTCCTTTCCATTTACAAATAAACCAGAAGGGTAAAAAATGGATGCAATACAACAAAGCTCTTGCTCTCCTAATGTTTAAGCCAAAAGAGGCAGAGCACTAAGCAGCACTGATACAGTCTGCAGTCGTAAAGGTATGGAATATGGTCCTTTGTAAATATAGGTAACAAGAGATTAATTTACTGGACAACATCTGAGAAAAGGTCCTCAAAGTGCAGATCAAGGGGCCGGAGCGATAGCCCAGTGGGTAGGAGTTTGCCTTGCCGCAGCCAGCCTGTACTGGCCAGGGTTTGATTCCCGGCATCCCATATGGTCCCCACCGCCAGGAGTAATTTCTGAGTGCAGAGACAGGAGGAACCACTGAGCATCTCGGGTGCGACCCAAAAAAGAAAAAAGGAAAAAAAGTGCAGATCAAGAACTGGTGCTGATTACCTATAAAATAAATTCAGAAATTAAGCATAAACATCTAGAAACTTTATAACAATTGAAAATATAAAGATTATTCTGTCACGTGCATAATAATTGAATTAAGTTGAAAATTGTGACATGTTTCCCTATCTATGAGCAGATAAAAAATTTCTAAAAAAAAAAAAAAAGAAAAGAAGGAAGAGAGAAAAGAGAGCTGGCCTCCCCAACAAAACAGTTTGAGCTCAATCTTAAATAAAACAAAGAGTCTGGACCTTACAGAAGAGGAGGACTTCCACAAGCAAATCAACAGAGCTGAAGGGTGCCGGCACCATCTCAGAAGAGAGGAGTGTGAGGAATGAATGAGAAATAACAACTCTCAGTTAGAAGGCAGGTACTTGAGTACCCATGCCAGTGAGCAGAACCTAGAATTTGTTCATGATGATGAAAGACTGGCAGATCATTCTAAGCTAAAGAGTTTAGACCTCAAGTTGGCAATAGAGGGAGGTAGAAAGATCCCAACCAGAAAGTCACTGTCACTTGTCATTTGTCTTCCCCTAGTTCATCGATTTGCTCAAGTGGGCACCAGTAACATCTCCATTCATTGGGAATGAGGTTCATTATTGTTACTGTCTTTGGTATATCAAAATCCAAAGCCTGGCAAGTCTGGTAGCTTGCCAGGCTCTGTAATGGCTTTGGGTTCATCCCAGGGGACCCAGTCTTTTTCTATATTAGAGGATCAACCATCTAGGGCCCACGGGGCAGAGCCCTGGGTGTAGACAAGCCTGTCTCCTGTTTGTCACCTGCCGACACAGTTGGGCACTGCAGACACACCTACAACACCTTGAGGGGCAGGGACAACACCAGAAAGTAACATACCATAAACAACCCTGGGCAGAGGAGTCTAAAGAGCTCCTTGGTAGTTGGGATATTTACTGCACACTTACCCTGAGGCTTACCCTGCACACTTATCCCTAGGCCAGGCAGCTGGCAAAGCAAGGCCTATTGAGATTTGTCGTCAAGCCAGCACTTGCCTTACTCGGTCAGCACCTATCACCCAGATCCAGCCTACCATTTTCATTGGGAAGTAGAGGTCCCCATTGCCAGCTGTCCGATTTTCCAAGAGAAGCTAGATAGTTATGGGAATTTCTAAATTTCAAATGTCGGCACTAATTCAAAAACTTGTTGAAAATGCTGTTAAGGTTGAACTAAACAGGGACCAGAGTGTTAGCACAGTGGGTAGGGCATTTGCCTTACACAAGGCCTACTGTTTCTATCATCAGCATCCCATATGCCCCCAGTACCTCTTGAGTACTTTTTGAAGCAGAATCAGGTGTAACCCTGAAAGAAGGCAGAAACCCCCTTTCCCAACCAGGGCAGGCCTACTCATGGAAAGTTACCAATTTAGGGCCTGAGTGTCCTTTTCATCTTGAAATAACCTTTTTGTTATCTGCAAAAGGCCCAGAACAAATTCCTGTTAGAAGTTATGAGACCCCCACCCAAAAACTACTATCTGGCCTGAATTGCCTGGATTGCATTCCTGCACATTTGCATAGCCGTTACTGCCCCATAATCCCACACATGTGTCTAGCAGCACCAAATATAGAAAGACGTATTAAGTATGATCTCATTGGTAGGTGATGGTTACCTGGTACAAAGTGATTGGCTGCCTGCACGCAGACCTCGATGTAATAATATTCTAAATCTATCGGATGGTTATGCGCAGGCTTTTCTGTAGCAGCGGGAAATTATCTCTTAAAAGATCCTTCCTGGAAGGGCTCGGGGCTCTTAGCCGCTGACTGCTTGCGGTCATGCTATGAGTCCAGGTATACTCGAATATTAATAAAAACACTTGCTTTTGCATAGGACCTGGTCTCTCAGAGTTTTCCTTGATAGGTGCGGCGTCCAGAGCTCCCAGTCAGTCACCCCATCAGGTGGCCAACTCTTTCAACCCTTAAGCATCACAGGTTTAACCCAAAAAGCATAAATAACTGTTTTTTAAAAAACAGTTGACCTAAAAATGTTTGATAGCTAGATTTGATGACCAGGTCCTAGTTTGCACCTCTGGTTTCACGTATCAAAAAATAAGTTTGTTCTGTCTGTTAAAGTGATAAAGCACTACCCAGGCATTTATTTCCCAGATCTCAAAGCTTATGAAGATTATTTTCAATAACATGATGTCCAGGCCATCCTGTGGTCCTCTCACTTGCTGATTGCCGGGCTTTACTGATAACTGCTGATGGGTGCTAATGTCCTAAACTCAATGATCCCAGCTGCGCAGTAAAATTACGTGCAATAACAGCCACCCTTTACAGTTCTTGTGTGTCCTGTCATGGCTAAGTGTGAGGGCTGTATATGAATTTTAGTATTTTTATCTCTTAAAACCAGAACATTTGTATACTCCCTGGGCCCAAACCAGGATGCCTCATCCAGTCTCCAGTAAAACCATCTCTCATTCTGCCCAGGGCATTTCACTGTTCTCTGGGGATCTCTGCTTTGCTAAAGGCTGCCTTCATCCAATTTCAGCCAAGGTAAAAAGCAATATCAGGATGCAGCTGGTAATCTCATTAGGATGCTTCCAAATTATGGGCCCTCAGAAAGGGAAAAGTTTTTATTCCAACACATTTTAGAAGAAGAAAAAAAATCTATCTTCCAGTAAATTTTAAATGTGTTTGTAAGAAAGGGTGGGGAGAGGGGAATGGAAAGGGAAATAAAAAGAATCAATAAAAGGCTCTTCCCAGCTGTTTTCTCCACAGCTTGCATCGAGAATATACATCCTTTTGATTAAAGTGCAGCTTTCAGGCCCACCCTGGCGGTCTGCCAAAAGCTGGCTTAAGGTGAGCTCTGCTATTTTAAGGTGGAATTGTTTGCATTTGCCTTGAAAAGGCTCATTATTCCACAGCTCACTTTTCACACTGCCTCAGAGGGGAAGCAGCAATAGAAACCCAGAGAAACAATGTGGAGGAAATGACCCTTGGCCTCCTTGGGAATTCTTTTTTTATAACAAAGCAAAACAAAAAAAAATCCAAATGCCTGTAATTCAGCAATTTTACTGAATTATACCATTCCATTCCCTGAGTACTTTTCATTGTTGCAAGAAACTTGAATGGAGAGAGTTAAAAGTCTACAGACATTTACATCATAAACTTCCACTCTAAAAGGTTATCATTCAATTAGAAAAAAAAATCACTCAAGTCTCCAACTTGCTTAGTGTTGGTAGATATGTATTCGCTCATTCATCTTATCAATGTATCCACTCCAAAATCCATATAACTGCTTAGAACCTGAATGCTCTCCAAAGAAGGATAATCATTCCAGGTTACCGACTGAAATTTTGTTATTGTGAGCCTGGTCATTTTTCTATTTTTCCAATAAAATGTCTTGATCTTTCACCCTGTAATGTCATTTGGATCTGTAGAAAAACAAAACGGAACCCAAAACAAAACAAGCCACTGAGTCCTTGCAGAAATGTGGCTGAGCTAGGCTGCAGGAGCCCCTGTACTAAGGCCCTCTCTGCCTTCATTTAACGCATTTACTGCCTCCCGTTTCCAACTTCATCACATCTGAGCAACCCTTCCGTCAGGTTTTCAAAATGCTGGAACTGCCTGAACAAATCCCTTGTCCTTCTTTAACAACTCATTTTATAATTTGTCAGTCTCCAGGTTTTTTAAAACTTATTATTAATTACTATTTGGATGAGTGTGTCCAGAGTCTATGAGGCATTTAATTTGACTCAAGATTACCCTTTAACAAGATGACTTCTCACAATGATCCAACAAGAATTTATTTGAAGTTTCTATTTGGAATCTTATTGTTTTTTTTTTCTTGTTATTGTTATTAGAACTTAAATTTGAGGAGAGTTTCTCTCATTGGACTACAATAATGAGGAAATATACATGTATATATATAACATGTACATATACATATACATATGTACATATACATATGTACATATACATATGTACATATACATATACATATGTACATATACATATGTACATATACATATGTACATATACATATATATATATCCACATGTATATATACATGTATATTTCCTCATTATTGTAGTCCAATGAGAGAAATTGGACATATGTATATGTTCGTATGTATATATACATGTGTATTTCCTAATGTATATGTACATATGTATATATACATATGTATATACATATCTATACATATATACATATATACATATATATATACATATATATATACATATGTATATATACATATATATAGATATATATACTTGGTTCTGAATGATTTCCCCAAAAACAGAAAGTACACCAGCTTGCCTTATGATGTGAAAAAAGTTATAATTTGAAAATGCCAAAGTCACCTTTAATTTCTTGAATCTATAGAGGAAAACAATACCTTGTGTTTGTAAAATGTGGTTCCTTGCCCAGGCATAATGGTTTTTCTTTTTCCATGCAATTTCTGGAATTTGTGTATCACTTTTCTCATATTCTGGAGTTGTTGTTTTCTATTTTTTTTGTTTTTGAAATGTTTATTGAAACATTTTTAATTTCCTCTATATAGGGAGGTGTCACCTATCTAAAAAGACTAATAGAAATTTGAGTTAATAGGGAAAGTTCTGTAACCAGGACAACGAGCTAATTCCCTTCCTTGCAAAGACTGAATAAAGGGCTTAGACTAGAGGCCAAAGTATGTGCAAGGTCCTGGGTTTGAATCCTGTATCTCACGCCCCACAGGATGTTTTCTTGGTGCCCCTACTGGGATGGGCACTAATAAGGTTGAGCCCAACCGAAACAGAAAAAGACTGAAGCGCTTTTAACTCCCAGAGGATCTACCCCAGCTGAAAGTTGTGACAAGAAAACCACTTACGGATTTAGGCAGAGAATCTCCTGTGTCATCATTTGAAAGGGTCTGGAAATTCAAAATAGAGTCAGGTAATCTTCAATTTCTACGTCAGGGCCCTTTTGAGAGGTATATGATAATGAAACATTGTGAGATTTCTGATGTAATTATTCATGCTGTTTGTGTTCCCCTAAAATTCCTTCCCTGGGCCTATTGCTCTGTTTTTAAGCTTGTTCAAAAATGATGCAACTTCAGTGTCAGATTCATGTAAAGAAAAACCCAAAGTCTGCTTTACTAAACCAGAATACGCCAATTAATTAATTTAGATCTGGAGACGTGGCTTGGTCCAGGAGCTAGGCCAGCTGTCTGCACATTCCCTTCTGGTAGGCTGAGTTACACAGGAAATCAAATTACAGATCAGAAGCCTTCCTGGTGATTTTAGAAATAGAACAAAGGAGGGAGATCTTATCCAACTATAACAGCCTGATCATATTCCCCTTCCATTCTAGGGATATTTGTCACTGCTCAGCAACTTTAGAGGCCTCTAAAGTTGCCTGTAGGCAGGCAGACAAGGGGGAGGGGTGCCCTGCATGGCAAATGAACTGTCCATTATGCTATCACCTCTAGAAACCAGGAATGAAGACTTGATAGGATCCATTAACCAACAATGGACCCTGAGGAAGCTGGATCCACCTCCTTCCTCACAGCCCTTAGCCCCCCCAGCAACCTTTGATGGCCCAGCAGAAGATTCCAAAGCATTCCAACCCAAAGGGATAACAAGCCCCCTTAGGGAATCAGTTGGGGCTCACACTGCTCTCTCCTCTGGAGCAGCCTGTGTTCTACCCTGAGCCTGTTACTCTCTATCTTTCCTTACTCCTTTCCTGTCCTAAAACCCTCCTTAATAAAATCTGTTTACTTCACTGCTCATAGACTCCTGAGGATTCTTTTTCTGTGAGGAAGACAAGAACCCTGAGGAAACCCTGGGTAAGGCCTAGGACTGACTTTCCTTTCCTGCAAAGAGCAATTCCTCGCTCCAGCCTGAGTCCTTGGCTCCCGAGAAACCTCGGGTGGTGGGGATCAACTCCCAAGCCTAGAGATCAAGCGGGCATCAGGCGTGGCTTGACGGCCACCTCGTGGGGCTGGTGGGGCTCAGACCTTACCGTGCAGGGCTCATCGCAGACTTTATCAGTCCTAAGTCTGCCCAGCGGGTCCCGGCGGCAGAGGCGGCTGGGGAGAAAATGACCATCTCTCTCCCTTCCTGCCTCACATAAGCCTACCATGGGGCCCACCTACATCGCTTTCTTCTAATTATTATTTATTATATCTCAGTATACAAAGAGGAAAAAAAGCTCAGAAAATCAGAGTATGTCTGTCAATAGAATCAGTCTAGAATAAAATATTAGTTATATCAAAGACACTAAATACAGTGATGGCAGAACAGATGCCATTTATAATCTAATCATTTCTTCTTAAGGATGAAGCTTTGTTAGAATTATTGAGACTTTAAGAAAATGTATGTATTCAGACTTTAAGAAAATGTATGTATTATTAGTAATTACTTGCTACTAGTTATATGAAGGACTTTCTCTGCAGTTGACTATATATTGAAAGCTTCTTGTTTTTGGTTTGGTCTGGGGATCACATTTGATGCTATTCATGGATTATTTCTGGCTCTATGCTCAGGATTCACACACAGACACTCATAGGCAGAACTAGGAACTGAACTCAGGTTGCCTGCATTCAAGGCAAGAGCTCTGTCTGCTATGCTATCTCTCTGGCCTCTGAATAGTGTTAACATGTCAAAGAAATTCACTAAACTGACTTTGTCTCCTGTGAGCAAATATTTATGGGAAATTCACTGCATCACTGTAATCCCTTTCATCATCGATTGGCTGGAGCAGGCACCAGTAACATCTTCATATGTCCTGACTCATGGTAGTAGAGCCCAAGAGCATCTGCTTGCTCCAGGAACATAAAGAGCCTCAAACAGCTATAATGTATAACTGGAGTCAACTCAATTACATATTGGCAATCGCATGGGACAACCTTGGCAAAGATCATCCAAAGCACTTGTTTCAACATATGTATACAATATTTTCCAAAGATATTTGTGTTGTTGCTGGTTTTATCATTGCTTTTGCTTACACTGAACATGGAGCCCAAAAACACATCAAGTTAGAAAGAATATAACATTCTCTACTTAGTATTTCCAACAGGAAATAGTTTGCTCCTTTCCTTTCTCTATATCTTTCAATCCTTCTCCCCACTCTTTCTCTCCTTTTCTGCCCTCACTTTTTCCCCTCATTCCCTTTCTCCCCTACAAATACCCCACAGTTCTACAGTCTCTCTCTCTCTCTCTCTCTGTCTTGCTCTGTCTCTCTGTCTGTCTCTCTGTCTCTGTCTCTCTGTCTCTGTCTCTCTGTCTCTGTCTCTGTCTCTCTCTCTCTCTCTCTCTCTCTCTCTCTCTCTCTCTCTCTCTCTCTCTCTCCCCCCCACCTCCAGGAAACTCATTTAAATTTAAGAATCTATATCATCAGCAGCTACCAGAGCAGATATCTCAATCTCTGTTAACAAAACTCAATTTTGTCTCTCTTCTTCTGGCTAATTTCACTCAACATAATCTTCTCCATGTCCATCCATTTATAGGCAAATTTTATAACTTCATTTTTCCTAACAGCTGCATAGTATTCCATTGTGTAGATGTACCAAAGCTTCTTTATCCAGTCATCGATTTTCGGGCACTCTGGTTGCTTCCAGATTCTGGCTATTGTGAATAATGCTGCTATGAACATAAAAGTAGGGATGGTGTTTCCGCTGCTTATGAACTTTTTAATTGTATACCTTTGTAATTGTAAAAATAAAAAATTAAAAAAAACCTCAATTTTGCCTTCTTATTTGCGTAAAGAAACAAATAGACTACACAATTATTAAGGTTGGGGAATCGGAGGTGTTAGGAGGATGGTAATGAGAACTTGATGCCTGTGCTTGTTCTTTTCCTAGTAAAAGATCAGGTGATGGAAATTGAGGAAGCCTTTCTAAGTGTGCAGAGTAGAAAGCAAACACAACAACTGTGACTAAGGTAAGGGCCAAAGCTTAAACACAATTGTGCATACTAAGTAGCTTATCAGAGTACAAAGCCAAGGCGGCAAATAGAAGTGGGACAATGGACTAAGGTCAGATGAGTCAAAGAGATACTAGGAAGATATCTGTAGGCAGGGGCGCAGGTAATGTGGTGTGGTTTTTTAAATGTTAAGCTCTATGAGCATGTGTTGAGTATCAGTGAAGATTATAAAATATCATAATGCAACATTACCTCAATAAAAAGTAAATAAAGACCAAAACTTTTAACAAATCTCTTATCATGAGTTAAACTCTGATTTCCAACACCAAACAGACAGTATTGCATGAAAGTTGTGAGGACAGTAAGAGGTGTTCCAAAGAATAGTTAATTTTCCCTCCACAGAGTAAAATACAAAGACAATCTGGCTTCTTTCTCAACTGATTTCAGTTGAGACATCATGAAAGTCAGTATAAGATACTCCAAGAGATAGTCATTATCTTCAGGACTCCTAATGAGTTAGATTTCCTTGGAACAAGTTAATAGGAGGGAAATAAGATGTAAGGAGCCTATGATCACAAAAAGCTTCACCTTGTCTTGGCAGAACTCTAGAATAGCATAATCTTCCGGGATTCAGATTTGTTCTCTCTTTGAAACTAAATGAAAGCTTCCTATAGAACCTTCTCTCTGCTTCCAAAGCATGTTCAGGTTTGCCAAGAGTTTAATTTACATTTTGGACAAAATGGCATCACGTAGTATTCCTTAGTAAATACTGATTAAGAATATGCTCTGGAGAAAATTTGCAAAAACTTCTTTTGAAGAGAAATAAAAATTCTTCATGAAGTATTTCTCATTAAAATGTGCTATGTTCTTTATTTTGTACATACCCAAAGAAGTCAAATAGTTAAATACCTTTCAATCAAAATCCCACAATAAGTCAGTGACCATGTTTACTTCTGCAGCAATATGGAACCACTAATGTTAGCTAAGCCTCTCTAAGACTAAATAACACAAATAGATTTGAGTCAAATTTCCCTACCAAATGTTATAATGGAAGTGTTTTTGACTTCTCACTTTATTGCATTTAGAAGAGAGCTAGTACAACAATTGCATTAACAAAAGTTTAATTACTTGCAAAGAACTTGAATAATCTTAAAACTGGTGATACAATAGCTATATTAAATGAATACATTGTTAGATATTTCAGAGACCCTGAATTAGATACAGTCTTAGAGATGAGCCATGCTTTTGCCTGTCACCTTTTGCAAATCTGATTTTTCTAGAGAGAAGTTCACAACTGCTTTTTCTTTAATGGAATTGGGCAATTGTTATTGCTGACCCATAGTTTTCTTTTTTTAAAAATTTTTTTATTATACCACCGTGAAACATACAATTACAAAGGTATTCATAATTGGTTCTTGGTAATACAGTATTCCAGCACCCATCCCTCCACCAGTGCCCCATTTCCACCACCAATGTACCCCTCTCCCTCCCCCCCAGGCCGCCTTAATAGCAGGTACCCCAGTTTCCTCTCTTTCTCTCTCTATCTCTCTCTCTGTCTCTGCATCTCTCTCCCTCTTATTTTACACATTGTGGCTAGCCCTGCAGATATTTAGAGTTTATCACTTAAGTCTCTTTGTGTATATTCAGTGGTGAGATTTAATCTGCCATTACCATTTCCCATATTTAGTAAAACACTGGTATCTATTTATATCCTATTAATGAATGCAGGCATTCTATATCTGTCCTTTTCCTTCTGACTAATTTCACTCAGCATGATAGTCTCCATGTCCATCCATTTGCAGGTAAATTTCATAATTTCATCCTTTCTGACAGCCGCATAGTATTCCATAGTGTAGATGAACCACAGTTTCTTTAGCCAGTCCTCTGTTCTCGGGCATTTAGGTTGTTTCCAGATTCTAGCTATAGTGAATAGCGCAGAGATGAATAAAGAAGTACAGATAGTGTTTCTGCTATGTGTTTTTCGGTCTCTAGGGTATATTCCCAGGAGTGCTATTGCTGGATCAAATGGGAGCTCAATATCTAGCTTTGGGAGGAATGCCCATATTGTTTCCAAAAGGGCTGGACCAGTCGGCACTCCCACCAGCAGTGGATGAGAGTCCTTTTTCCCCACATCCACGCCAGCACCGGTTGTTCTTGCTGTTTTGGATGTGTGCCAGTCTCTGTGGGGTGAGATGGTATCTCATTGTTGTTTTGATTTGCATCTCCCTGATGATTAAAGATCAAGAGCACTTTTTCATATGCCTTTTGGCCATTCGAATTTCTTCTTTTTGGAGGCTTCTGTTCATTTCTTCTCCCCATTTTTTGATGGGGTTGGCTGTTTTCTTCTTGTGGAGTGCTACCAGTGCCTGATATATCCTGGATATTAACCCCTTGTCAGATGGGTATTGGGTGAATATCCTTTCCCACTCTGTGGATTGTCTTTGTATCTTGGTCACCGTTTCTTTTGAGGTGCAGAAGCTTTTCAATTTTATATAATCCCATTTGTTTATCATTGCTTCCATTTGCTTGGTCAGTGGTGTGTCGTCTTTAAAGATACTTTTTTGTTTCGATGTCGTAGAGCGTTTCTCCTATGTTTTCTTCGATGTACCTTATAGATTCATGTCTGATATCGAGATCTAGAATCCATTTTGATCTGACTTTTGTGCATGGCATTAGAAGGAGGTCTAAGTTCATTTTTTTACACGTAGCTGCCCAGTTTTCCCAGCACCATTTGTTGAAGAGGCTTTCTTTTGCTCCACTTAATATTTTTTGCTCCTTTATCGAAGATTAAGTGGTTGTATATTTGTGAGTGCGTTTCAAGATACTCAGTTCCATTCCATAGGTCTACAGGTCTGTCTCTATACCAATACCACACTGTCTTAATTACAACTGCTCTGTAGTAGAGCTTGAGGTTGACCCATAGTTTTCTATCAAAGCAATTACCTGCCTATAAATTGATTAATAGTTCAAATAGTAAGCAGTAAATTGATCACTCCCATAACCCAAATGCTCCTACTGCGCACTTAGACTTTCCACAGAATTCAGTTTATACTAGAACTCAGTAGTAGTAGAAACTCAGGACCATCAAAGTGGGAGCACAACCATTCCTGACCCTGATGGAAATAATCATTCCAGGGATGAGTGCTGCCCAGCTCTGTAATGAAGGTCTCAGCCTCATGTCTTCTAAGTAAGAGTTACAGCCATGGCTCTTCCCTGACAAGTTCACAGTCTTGGCTTTGCCCCAATAGATCTCACCATTCAGTTGCAACTGTCATACAATCTGTCAGGCTTGTAGCCACAGACTGCTCAGAAACAAAGGAAGCACCACCAAAAGTGAGAGCACCAGATTTAATTTCTCACAAAATCTGTAGAGCACTAAGCACAAAGAACCCAAAATGTTCAGTTTTGTGCATATACCCATCATAATAGAAAAGACTGGGAACCAGTCATACCCAATATAGACTAGGTGCACTTATTCCCAGGTAAGAGTTGAGAAAAGTCATTCACAGGAAAGCAACTGTAAGTGAGTCACCCATTAGGACTGGTTTATAGCAGCCATTTCCAAACTAGTTCTGGCAAATGCAAAAATGCTCCTCCCTCTCCTCTGTTATAAGGACCAGTTTGCTAAACAGCTTTTATTCGACACATCTGACTGCAATTTCTAGTCACAGCCCCCATTAGTAGGACTATGCTGCCACATCAACAGCCAAGAACCAGTAATTGTGATTCCTAGGTCATAGTCCATGTTAGCAACAACAAGGCAATAGTTACATAAAAACCCCTTTTTTATTCAGGTACATACAAGTCCTGCCTCTCAAGGTGTTGTATGTGTGGCTGCAGTGCCCAGCTATGTCATCAGGTGGCAGTCAGGAGACAGGTTTGTCTACACCCAGCGGCTCTGGCCCTTGGGCCCTGGATAGTTGATGGTCTGACATAGAAAAAGACTGGGCCACCTGGGATGAACCCAGAGCCATGGCAGAGCATGGCAAGCTACCCGTGGTGTATTTGGTATGCCAAAAACAGTAACAATAATGGACTTCACTCTCAATGAATGGAGATGATACTGGTGCCCTCTCCAGCAAATCAATGAACCACGAGAAGACAAGTGAAAACACAAGTGACAAGACTAGTGACAAGTGACATACAAGTCAGTGCTCAATCTTGCAATAATTGAAGAAATCTTCATAAGGGATTTGAAATTACCAAAAATAAGTAAAGTCATATATGCTAACAAAAGACTCAGTGGGCTGCTTTTCAGAACACTAAAACTAGAAGCTCCACCCTTAGTTCCCACAAAAGAATAATCTTAAAATGAAAGTGATCAGTCACATCCAGAGATGGGGAAAGAAGCCAAACAAACTCCTTAAGTATATCAGAACTGACAGTGTTGCTCAAAGATGATTTCAGAGCAACTATCCTCTCTGTGTTCACTGAACTGAGGAAATTATTGGAAGAGAAAATAAACAAACTTAAAGAAAGATTGATGGAAAATGAAAAAGTTCATTTGGAAAGTATTAAAGGAGCTCAGTGCAACAACCAACCGTGGGACTCAGCAACAGAATAGAAGAAACAAACAAATGGAATCAGGGATCTCAAAGACAAGATGTGCAACATGATCAATACAGACTATAAAATAGAAGACTTGGCTAAAGAAAACTAAAAATGTTTATTAAACAATAGCAAGATGAACAACATCCATATCACAAGAATTCTAGAAGAGGAAAGAGTGAAAGAGAAGAATGATTGGTGTTGATAGAATAAAAATAGCTGAGAACTTCTTCAGTTTGAGGAGGGAGACTGGTACACTGATCTAGGAGGCCAAAGAATATCAAATGGGAAACTTTAATTGCACCAAGACACATTGCAATTAAAATGGCAAAAGTGGCCCTCCTTCATGTGGGAGAGAGGAGCAAAATCTCAAAACAAGAAAAGCAACATGAGTAACATAAATCTCAAAACAAGAAAAGTAGCATGAAATTTGATATATTGCGTCTGATATATCAAAAGTAAATCTACAAGAAGAAAAGAATGGAATGCTATATTCAAAACACTGAATGAAAAGAACCTACCTCCAACCAGGAAAGCTCTACCATGCAAGGATGTCTCTCAGGTTCAAGAGAGAGTCATAAAACTATTTTCAGACAAGCAGCAGCTGAAGTCATTTGTTGCATCAAAACAACTCTCCAAGGTATTGGTAATAATCTCCTACCTTAAAATGCTAAATCTACAAAAATCACCAAAATTCTCATAAAAATGGCAATAACTTTCTTTCTATCAATAATCTCTCTAAACGACAATGTGTTGGATTCTGCTATAAAAGTCACTGAATGATAGGATGGAATAGGAATAAAAATCCAACTTTAATCTTCTTATACAAGATACACTTGAACTCTCGTGATGAACACAAGGTAGAAGTGAACAGTTGAAAAACAACAATACAGGCTAATGGTAGAACAAAAAAGCAGGAACAACCATACTTAAATCAGGCCAAATAGCATTCCAGATAAAGA
Organism: Cryptotis parvus; assembly: GCA_021461705.1. Lineage (NCBI taxonomy): Eukaryota > Metazoa > Chordata > Mammalia > Eulipotyphla > Soricidae > Cryptotis > Cryptotis parvus. The sequence continues at coordinate 17,251 of JAJIBD010001630.1, forward strand.
GAGCAATAAGAAATAGGGATGGACATTACATACAGATAAAAAGCATCAATAGGTCAAGAGGATTTAATTCTTATCAGCATAGATGTATCAAAGGAAAGACAGCAAAGTTTACAAACCAATTGTTCATAGACCTGAGGAGACACATTGATGAAAACACAATAGTGGTGGGAGATTTTAACAACCCCTCTCATCATTGGACAGATCAACCAGACAGAACATCGATAAGGAAACAAAAAGCCTTAAATACAGAATTGGAAGAACTGGGACTAATAGAGATGTAGTATTTGTTCCTCCACTACCAAAAAATTTAAAATACATCCGAGTGCACATTGCACATCTGCCAGTGTGCATTGCCAAAATATTAGTGCCCATAAATTTATAAAAAATATAAATTATATCCTGTATCTTTTTGACCAAAGTACTATGAAAATTAAAAATTACCACAAAAAGAAATCTGGAGAACCCTCTATCACTAGCTGCATAAATGCTAGTGAGTAAGTATTGAGCCAAATTGGAAATAAAAAGGAATAAATATATTCTGTAAAACTAGTGAGAATGAGTGCTGGAGTGACAGTAATCAGGTAACTGCTCTTCTTGCATGCAGCTGACCTGAGTTCAATCACCAGCATGCCATATGGTCCCGAAGCCCACCAGGAGTGATCTCTGAGTACAGAGACAGAAGCCAGCCCTGAAAATTTCCAAGTGTGACCCAACAACAAAAACAAAAAGCATTATCAACAACAACAAAAGAATGAGAATAAATACCATGATGTACAAAACCCTGTAACACAGCAAAAGCACTACCAAGAAGAAAGTTCATAGCCATATAAGTTTACATCCAGAAACAGGAGAAAAGCAATTCAAATAGAAAATATAATCTCAAGCGAGGGAAATTGGAAAAGAACAAAAAACTTTATGAAGGTAGGGAATTATAAAAATTTCTCTTTCTCCACATACATGATTTGGAGAAAGAGAATATACATATTGCAGCCACAATGTGTAAGAGAAGGGAGAAAGAGAGTGAGAGAGAAGAAAAAGAAGAGGAAGAGGGAGAAGAAGAGAAAGGGGAAGGGGAAGAGGAGGGAAGAGAAGGAAGAGGTAGAAGAGGAAGAAAAAAAGGAAGAAGGAAATAGCAAGGAAGAAGAATGAAGAAGAAAGAAGACCAAGATGAAGATGATGAAGACAACAAAGAGACGAAGAGAAGAAGAAGAAGAAGAAGGAGGAGGAGGAGGAGGAGGAGGGAGGAGGAGGAGGAGGAGGAAGGAGGAAGGAGGAAGAAGAAAGAAGAAAGAAGGAAGAAAGAAAGAAAGAAGAAAAAAAGAAGGGAGAAGGGGGAGGAGGGGGAGGTGGGGGAGGAGGGGGAGAAGGATGAGAAGGGGGAAGAGGGAGAGGAGGGGGAGGAGGGGGGAGAAGGATGAGAAGGGGGAGGAGGGAGAGGAGGGGGAGGAGGGGGGAGAAGGATGAGAAGGGGGGAGGAGGGAGAGAAGGGGGAGGAGGGGGGGGAGGAGGAGGGAGAGGAGGAAGAGGAGGAAGAAGAAGAAGAAGGAGGAGGACGAGGAGGGAGGAGAAGGAGGGAGGAGGAGGAGGAGGAGGAGAAGGAGGAGGAGGAGGAGGAGAAGGAGGAGAAGGAGGAGAAGGAGGAGGAGGAGGAGGAGGAGGAGGAGGAGGAGGAGGAGGAGAGTGCCTGCCACAGAGTCAGACTGGGGAAGGGGAGGGAACATTGGTGTTGGGAAGGGTGCACTGGCAGAGGGATGGTGCTGGAACACTGTGTGACTGAAATCCAATCATGAACAGCTCTGTAATTGTATATCTCAATTGATATAATAAAACATAAAAAAATAAAAATAAAACTCATGGCAAAAAATATTCCTCTTTCTAATGCCAAAATTACAATGAAAATGTACAATATTTAGGATATGTACTCAATCCTAAGGGTCAATCTCTGTCCAAAGTCTGTAAGGAGCTTAATCTTGAATTCACAGCACCTCAAATGAGAAAGCAATTAAGGATCTTTGGAGACATGGCAAGTTTCTGCAGACTTTGGGTTCCCAATTATGGCTACTGCTTCTTTCCCATTAAGCAGCTTCTGCTGCCCTCCTTGGGATAGGGAAAGCTTTATTCTCCAAGTCTGAAGATGAAACCCTGTTTCTATCTTAAGGCATAAAAAACAACTTTTAAAAAAACATTTTAAGGGTTATTTTAGACCACCTGATTTCTCTTTCAGACGGATAACTCTGAAACCCAATAAACCATTGCCTAGGCCCCATTAATATTAAATTATCATAAGATCTCACTCCCTGACTTAGGCCAGGTATGTGCCCATTTGTTAATATGAAGAAGTTACAGAAGACTGACCTGTAACTTCTCAGCCCTTAAAGATTTAAACGTGAACTCTCTAGGGAGGGGAGTCAAATGTTGCAGGCAGATAGCCCTCCCGACACCATAATGTAAATGTACTTTTGAGAACTAATAAAATTTTAGAAGAGATTGTCTAACCCTGAAGTAGCACAAAGGCATGAGGACCACATCCATTGGAAATACAAATGCTGAGTTGCTTGGGAGAACAGAGACTAAGGAATCCACCCAGATGCATAAATCCAAGGCCATCCCTTGAGAAGGTTGGACCCCTCAGAAAAGAAGTTATAGAAGAATCCATGAAATTATAAAAAGAACATCAACAGAGTTGGGAAGCTACCTAAATTCTCAAGAACAACTGGTTAAAGAAGCTATAGTATCTCTCCACAATGGAATACTACGCAGCTATTACGAAAAATGAAGTAATGAAATTCATTTATAAAGAGATGGACATGAAAATCATTATACTGAATGAAATGAGCCAGAAAAGAAACACACATAGAATTACTGAACTCACTTGTGGGATGTTAAAAACATAATATGAGACTAAAACTCTAGGACAGTAGAGATATGGCCCAGGAGAATTAGTCCACAGTTGGAAGATGGCTTCAAGTGCTTGAGGAAAGGCATTTGAGATAGAGAAGGAACCACTGTGACAAAAGGCAAGGCAAGGAAAAGGAAAAGGAAAAGGAAAAAAGGGAAAAGACCATCAGCAGTACAAGACTTTCCTGTGATAATGCCTACATTAACTTTTATGTATGCAAAACTCCGAAAAAAAATATTTGGAAGAATTGAACAAAAACTCCTTCTCACTATCATTTGGGGGCTTGCTTTTCAAACCCATATTCATAAATACTTGCTAGACTATATCTCTGCTTTTTCTATTCTGCAAAGTTCTCCCTTAAACACATACTCCCTTTTTTCCTCCCTCCTCACATCTAAATTTCAATTAAAAAAATCCTCTTTTACTAGGATGAGGTGCAGTAACTTTGCACATCAAAACCAAACATTATTGAAAGTGTGCTACATTAATAATAATAATAATAATAACAATAACAATAATAAAGAGAAGACACTACTTGTGAGGGAAATATTTATTGTGTCCAGAGATAGGAACATAAGAAATGGCACAAGAACTCATAGGTAGACTAGTCTCAGGAATATATTCTTTTATATATAGTCAAAAATGATTATGTATAAGTTCATCATTTTTTACTTGTATTAGGTGATTTTAATAAAAGTATCTCCATCTTAAAAAAATCTATACTGAATAGGTCATCAAATGGCCATTTCAAGTCAATTCTTCAGAAGAAATGTCCCAAATCATATTTCTGCCTCTTTTATAAAATATCAAATGAAACAAACAGATATTTAATATTTAATATCTACTGCAATTCTCTCACAATTTCCATGGTATGACATCATCTCAGATAATCTCCCAGAGTTATTTTGTGCATTTCTTCTTCTTCAATGAGCCTTGACTATCATTTATTTTCCATTTAATCAGCTTAGTCCTTGGAGCCTGCACTTCACTAGGAAACCATTCGGGAGAAGGGGAGGTATTTGCTCTAAATATCTTGGTTCATTGAGCCAATGAAGAATTAGAAAAGATACAGTATTCATTGTTGCTGGTGTTTGTTTTTAGGCAAGTCAAACTTGAAGAGGCTCTCTTTCACATGTGTGATATAGCTCTCTCGGTTCACGTCAAACACTGTTTAGAATATTCCTGAATACCAAAATAACCTTATCTGGCTCTATACATGGCTTTTAAGAAGATTCAGCATAGCCCACAAAAAGAACTTGTTTTTCAATCATGGAAATTATCAGATTGTTACAGGACAACTAAGTAGCTGAAATGTAGTAGCGATGAATGAAACTAAATAACAGTTCATATTTGTTGGTTTAACTAAGATTATTAAAAAAAGAAAACTTGCTAGCTGGGGGGTTGGAAATGCTGTAAATCAGGCACTTCTCCACATGTGGTTTTGAAATGTAAATCTACTTAGCACCCAGAAAGGTTCAGGAGAATCTAGCTATTCTGGGCGATTCTGACGAAGGACAGCTGTATGTTCAGAAACATATGGCTCAACATTTACAAAGCAAGAAAATGTAAAAAAGAAAGAAAGAAAGCACTGAACAGCATATTTTTGCTGCCCATTTTGAGATTCCTTGGAAGTTTTGACATGCAGAAATGACTCACTAATAACCAACATATCAAGTATCAAGGAAGCATTAGGAAGCATTATGTGAACTGGTGTTAGAATAGATGGAGATGGGGTTTCTTTTACACAACACAGCAGTTCAATGGACCTACCCTGCCTCATTTAGTCTTGCCCATACAAATGACTGGAGAAAGAGAGAGGTGACCACAAGTGGTAAATAGTTCTCCACCTGCAGCATTAGTTCTCTCCATGACTAAGAACCAATGAACCCGCTTTTCTGATTTTCTCATTGTTTTCCATGGCAAAACATGCTCAGGCCCCCTAAGTTAGTATTTTTCAACTGGGGAGCCATAACACCATGTTGGGTGAATAACTCCAGCAAATTCCCAGGGAACCACAAGGGGAAAGTCACGTATAGACCTCATAAGTGCCAGTCTATAAGCTGCGGTAGGAGAGACACAGGAAGCAAGGTCAGAAGGAGGCCACAGTCAGGAAATATTGGGAAGCACTGCTCCAAGCAATGACTTATGCTAATTTCAAAGGACACATTTGATCTCTTCTCTTTTTTACTAATCAATCTTAATTCTTAAACTTATTGTCCAAATTGAATGAATTCCTATCATGATCTTAGCACTGTGCTAGGGGTTTTAGAAGAAAATAAACATGATCCCTGGCCTCAAAGCATATACAGAATAATTTGTTGGAACAAGACCAAGCATATGAAATAATGCAGCAAAGAATCCAAAGAAATATAGTACATAAAGTGCTCTAATTTAGATCAGCTCTCAGGACCTTTCTATTGCATGCCTATTTTTTAATCAAATATTTCTCCCCGTTACCTGGAATTGGTTAGGCTTAGGAGCTTTATAAAAAGTATTTGCTCTGATATTCCCACCACCCCGGCCTACAACTGTTGGATGCCAGCTAATTCTTATCTCTCCCTGATGCGTGATTTACCCTTACCCTGGAGTTCCCACCATCTGGATCAGACTTTCTGCCTCCCTGGACCTAATTATTTCCCCAATTCTCTAGAGCAATGTCTTCCCTTTTGCCGATGACTCAACCTTTTTATTAAAAAACAATTAGTTCTCTCAGGGTTCCCTGTTCTGTTTTCCTTCCTGTGTTCTGCTTAGTGCACATTGACAGGTAAATACAAAATAAGGTTATGCTGCTACTTATCCCCAATATATACGCCCCTAGTTCTCTCTCTCTCCTCTCTCTCTCTCTCTCTCTCTCTCTCTCTCTCTCACACACACACACAAACCAATTCTTAATCTCATTAAAGTTTCCACACAACTAACAACAGCTCTGAAGAGTATAGCCTCACATGAACAACTCAATAAAGTAGACCATTGTTAAACTTTACAAGACAAATAAGGAGAAAAAAGAAATATAATTGGGAACAATACAATTTGATAATGAAAGAGGACAAAGTAGAAAAGAATTATGAATGTAAATGGAATGAGGAATATTAAATAGCAATAGAAAGTAGATATGGGATAACAAAGAGAAGTAGTATTTTAAAATGGTGAAGGTTGATTTTCTGATGTCAACATGGGACCACAAAAAAGAACATATATGAAGAATTCTCTAATATGAGTCAGATATCACTGGAGATATTATGAGGAAATTCACATAATCTTTTGTGTCTATTTTAATAACTATAAATTATATAAAGTAATTCTAAACACAGGTCCATGTACAATCTAAGAAATGCCTAATACAAGTTTACTGATATTGATACTAATGCTCCAGGTTCTTCATGTATGGATAACATTGTCAGAAATGTCTAGGAGAAAAAATGTTGGGAAAGATTTGACTGCCTTTCGTGTTGAAGTGTGGGGGACAGAGAAGGCATTGCTTCTTTAATTCTGAGACTTCAAATAAATACTCCCAAAGGAATATCATAGGGGGATTACAGCTGACAGAAAGCATTCATAGACACTATGATAGATTTCCCCCATTATGTTGGGGAGTGGTTAAGTTTTTTATTGCTGCTTGAAAGTGTTTCCTCTGACATTCCAGTCATGAAGGCAGGTTCATTCTGAAAAGCAGCTTGCTGAAAGGGTGTGTATTGGCTGTGATATAGGAACAATCATTGTTAATTAAGAAGACTCAGTAACAAGAAATCACAAGTCCCCTAGTACCACAAACTTGCTTGATTACTTGCCTTGGCAGTTATACCTGTCAGACCTCAAAGTAATTCCAGTTGGTATAGGAAACTATGAGTAACTTTCCTGGAACCAAATGGCTACTCTTTCCTAGAAAGAGTTTCAACATGGGGAATCATTTGAAAATTATTCAAATGTTTTTTGAGCAATTTCTCTGAAACACTCAATGAAAAAAATGTGTCTACATTTTCATAGATGGCTATAACAGGAATACATTCCATCAACACAGCACTCTCATTTTTCATTCAATCTTCTCACTTACACTCTCCCCTTTTCCCACACAAGCAACCTCTGAGAGGTAGGTATTATTATCCACACTATACAGATAAGAAATTTGGGTCCAGATAAATTAGCTAATTTGACTCTGAGTCATAAACATCTTAATAACCAGTGCTGTCTTAAATAACCAAGATTTAGTCTCAGATTTTCTGACAGTAAATAATTTCTACTATAAACTGTTGCTCCTCTTGTATTAACACTTCCTGTAAGATTTTATATATATATATATATATATAAAACTTGTCACTTGTATCCACGCGTCTTCCCATTGTTCATCAATTTGCTCTCGAGTGGGCACCAGTAACATCTCCATACGTCTTGTCACGTGCTAGTGTAGCCCAAGGGCATCTGCTTGCTCCAGGAGCATGAAGAGCCTTAGACCATCCCTTCAGGTCTGATATATATATGTATACCAAAAAATTAAATCTAAGGAAAATTAAAGTAATATCAAGACAATGGGTATTTGTTTCTAGTGTAGAATCACTGATATGTGATGTATAATAAAGCACCAACATAACAGACTAGGACATTTCTAGACTACTGACCCCCCAGCTGCCCTGACCCCCCCAGCTCACTCCAATGATCAATATTCATATATTTATACATGAACAGGTATGATAGAGCTTGGAAAACCATTCACAAATCTTCATTAAAAAAGTTTGATAAAATATAAAGTAGTGGGAAGAAAACAATTATAATAACCAAAAAGATGGAAGGAGACACAAATTTATTTTGCTTAAATCATCCCATCTGTCAGCAAGGTGCTTGTTGAACACCTAGAGTCCACGGAAATTCCCTCAAAGGAAAATTAGAGCAAAGTGAACCATCGGCTTCCTTAGTCTTTCAGGTTCATACAAAACAGTAGACATCTTCAGTTTCACCCTGAAACTGGCAAAAGCTGAGACATGTATATATTGAGTCAGCTTAGAAAAAAATGAAAAAGACAGGGCTACCAATGTTATCCACAAAATGGAATAAAAAAGGAAGAAAATACATCATAAAAAAACACACAGAGTAAATGAGTGATTTCTTTAAAAGAGCCAAGTAGTATGCTGTCGCAAAATGATTTGTTTCAGTTTTAAGGATATACCGGAAAAGAAATTGGTGGAATGAGAGAAATATATCCATATAAATGAAAATTTTAAAGAAAAGAGAGCAACTCTTATTTCAAATAAAATAAACTTTAAGTTACAAAAGGTAAAGAGACTATGGTAATTATTTATATATAATATGTATCACTGTCTTCCCGTTTGTCATCGATTTGCTCGAGCGGGCCCCAGTAACATCTCCATATGTCCTGTCTCATGCTAGTAGAGCCCAAGGGCATCTGCTTGCTTCAGGAACATAAAGAGCCTCAATCCATTCAGGAATAAGGTCTATAATTGTTACTGGTATTTGGCATATCAAATACAACACGGGTAGCTTGCCAGGCTCTGCCGTGCAGGTAGCATACTCTTGTAGGAATCTCTAAGTCCCGCTTTATTAACACAATATAGAAAAAAACAAATATATCTAAAGGATGAAACAGGCATAAACATAATAGTAAAGAACTTCTATATCATTTTAAATGGTTAAATCATCCAGATAGAAAAACAGTAAGGAAATACCATACTTAAAATAAACTTTAGACTTGAAGAGCCTAATTGACATATTGAAATCATTCAATCAAGTAGCAGCAGAGAACATACTTTCTCAAGAAAACATGGAATGTTCTCTATGACATAGCATATAATTTTACAAAACAAGCTTAATAAAATATAAAATGTTTAAAATCATGTCATATTTTTACCATAATGGTACAAAACTAAAAATCAGAAACAAGAGAGAAATGGGTACTTTTATAATTATGCATAAATTAATTACATTTGTGATCAGTGGGAAAAGAAGAAATTGAAAGTAAAAAATATTTTTAAATGAATAAAAGTGGAAATACAACATACCCAAACTTTGAGATACATAAAGCACAGCTCTATGGACATTTATAGCATAAATGCCTATAATAAAAAAGGGAAAGATTTCAAATATTCATCTTATGTTACAGTTCTAGGAAATAGAAAATGAGTATACCTAAGCCCAAAGTTAACAAAAGGCAGAACAAAAAAATAACAAATAGGGAAAAAAAGAGGACAATCTAATTATAGGCAGAAAAGACACTAAATCCCAAGACCAAAAAAGCTCAATAAATGCAATTTAGGGTGAATTCTTTGTTGTTCTTCTCTGAATTTTTTCAAACTTCATGCAACAAGCAATTACTTATATCATTAAAGACGAGTGATGTATTTTTTAACTTTTTTTAACTTTTTTTTCTTTTTGTGTCACACCGCGCGACGCTCAGGGGTTACTCCTGGCTCTGCACTCAGGAATTACTCCTGGTGGTGCTCGGGGACCATATGGGATGCCGGGGATGGAACCGGGCCGGCCTGTAGCCGGCCGCATGCCAAGCAAACGCCCTACCTGCTGGTCTATCGCCTCCGGCCCGAAAGTGATGTATTTTTATTATAAAAATAAGCCCATTTTAGGTGATGAATCAAAAATTTAACATTAAGGTCAATGGTATTTCCCGAACCGCACCACCCACCCCCACCCACCCGAGCGGAGCACCGCCTTCTCCACTGAGGAGCGGAAACAAGCCCCAGCCCGGACCCGCAGCACCCCCACCGGGCCCGCCGGCAAGAGAAGGACCAGACCCCCACCGAGGCCCCCCGCCCCCCCCCGGAGCCACAACCCACCCACCCCAGGAAGCCACCACCACACCAACCCGCAGACCCACCCCCCCCCCCAGCGCCGAGACGAGCAACGAGAGGCCACACTACCACCCCACCCCCCGCGCCGGCAAGGGGGGACACCCCCACCCCCGCACGCCGGAGGGAGACCGGGGAACCAAACGCAGGCGGAGGGAACCACCGACCAGGGCCCGACGCCCCAGCCAGCAACGGCGAAACAGCGGCGAGCCCACCCCACAACCCAGAGCCGGGGAGGGACGCGACCGACCCCGCCAGGGACCCCAGCCCCCAGGAGACCGAACACGGACGACAACAGGCGAGGGGCGAGGCCGCGCAGACCCCTGACGGCGCCCGCCTGGGAGGGCACCCGCACGCAGGAGCGGGGAAGAGCGGCAGGATGAGAGCACCGGGCGCCAGCGCCCCCGCCCCACGAGAGGCGCCAGGGGACGGGAGACACCCCGGGGAGGGGCAGGGGGGGCATCAAAGGAGAGAGCCGACCCCGCCGGGGGAAGCCCAGGGAGGCGCGGAAGGGGAGGCAGGCGGGATATATCATATATCAATATATTAATATATTAAAGTATTTTCCATAAGTATGACTCCTCTTACAGTCTTTCTTTCTCTATTCTTTTCCATCATCTTTCCTGCTCCTGTCCTTTGTTTACAATCACAACTATACTTATCAGAGATTCCAAATGAGAAATTATTGCATACTTTTTAAGGACACGTATAGCTCACAATGCTAAAACATAAAATGAAACAGAGCTGACAGTGCATAAAAACATCTCTTCCCTCAGAAGAGGGAGTGGTTTTATAAAGAACAAGTTAATCAGTGGTATAGTTTTCAGCATAACTCCATTCTGAAGTCAGGCTAGAGGAAACAAGTCAGGTGCTTGCTTAACAGCCGTGGCCAAAGGGTGGTTTTTTTTGAGACCAAAGAGACAGAGCTTTTTGTTTCCAGGCATTTTGTAATAACTACTTAAAACAGGATGTCAGTATTCTCTCAGCTTCTATATGGGTCCTTACCTCATTTCTTCCCTATCTTTACTGCCAACATTTGGGAAAGAGTCTCTCTCATTTGAATTTTGGCAAGTTATCCTATAATTTACCAGTTGAACCCTATTTCTTATAACATAAATTAGTTTACCTCTCTGATTATAGAATAGATAGGTTTAGGTTCATCATAACATTCATGCTCTCTAATTGCACTTATCTGGATGAAAAGCAATGTAAGTTTAACACTTATGTACAATAATAAGGAAAATAAGGATTAATATAATTCCTTATAATGTAAAACATATAAGGAATTATAATATGGAACACTTATATATAATAATAAGGAATATAAGTTTAACACTCTAATGCTATTGCCTTACTTTGTCAGGGTCAAGTTTGTGAGACAATTAAGTGGAGGCTAAACTGCACAAAAGTAGAGTCATACTCTTCCTCCCCCATTGGTAAGATCTAACATATGCCTGGCACCTGAAAGGCAATGTGACATTTCATTTGAAATGTAATTGAATTGAAATAGAAACTCAGTGAGATATCGCCAGACTTAATAAAGCTAACACATCATTAAAAACTGTGTTCCAAAGAATCCAGCAGACTCCAAAATCCCTGTCTAATGGGGCCCCATCTGCACAGCACAAGCGGATTATTGCAGGGACTGGGAGAAAGAGCCCTGAGAGATATAGTCACTGGCACCTCTGCAGTTGGGTGTGAATTCTGGTGAGATTTGGCACTCAGCCCTCTCAAGAGGAAGAGAAGCCTCTATCTTTGAGGGCAGGCGTTCTGGAGAAGCCTGCTCTGAGAATCGCAAAGCCCTGACAAGTTACCACAAATCTCTCCTTTGCTCAACAGACTCCAAAATGAAGTAAGGCATAAAATGAAAGACACCTCAATTTAGGCGTGGAAATATTGCCACAGGACATTTTTAGAGGAGGCAGGGTTTGTACCTCCTGACTGAAGAAGCCCAGAGTCATCCTCTCTTCCCCCCCAATGCAGAATATTCCCTGCTGCTGGTCTGTCTGGGGAGGTCACAGAACTAGGCGCCTCTTCAAAAAAAAGGTGCATAAAACTGTTCTTATTCCATGATCTTCATTTCAGCTGGGAGCCCCTTTAGAACTCCCCTCCTCCAAAGGTACAGGTCAGAGCTAAACACCCAAAGCGCTCCAGGTCAAGAGAGATTTAGGGGAGATTAAAGCCTTTCAAAGGCAGGGGATGGCGAGGTCCCAAATGAGGCTCCCCTGAGGCTCTGTTACCCCTACATGGCCCCACCCTACTGTGTCTTATGAGCTTTTACGTACTGCAAGAGTCTTTTGAGTACAATTGCTTCAGGAAGACCTTTTGGGTTGTTTTTTTTTTCTTTTATTCTCCCCCCATTTAAAGATCTTTGCCTGGTCTAGCAAATAAGGTGAAACTTCATCATTTTTAATGTGTAAAACTTTTCCAGACAAAATGTAACAAAATTGTACCACGGCAAAAGATTCTTACACAACATTTCCAAGTCTGTAGGGCAAGCTGCTAGAGCAGAGATAGAATGTAGCTCTCTCCATTGTGTCCAGGTTAAAGACACAAACCTCACTTGATCACTTGATCACTTGAATCCCGTTATTTATTGATTTGCTCAGCGGGCGCCAGCATTCCATTTGACCCTATCACGTGCCAATGTAGCCCAATGGCATCTGGTTGATTCAGGAATATGAAGAGCCTCAAACCGTTCCTTCAGAGTCTTGACAAGGAAGTCTGACCATCTTGCAGGTGGGCGACCACGTGATCTTTTGACATCCCATGGGATCCAGTCGGTAATGGCTCTAGTCCAGCGGTCATCTCCAAATCGTATTTCATGTCCAGCCCATCTTATTTTCAATGCCTTGGCAAACGAGACAGTGTCCCTGATTCTGGAAATGCGACGGAGGTCAGAACTCTGAATTCCTTCTCTCACTTGAGTGAGGCATGATATTCCAAGCATAGCTCTTTCGATTCCTCTCTGGGAGACTCGAATAGCATTCTCATCCTGCTTTCGTAGGGCCCAGGTCTCTGAGGCGTATGTTAATGCAGGGAGAACAGTGGAGTCAAAGAGATGTGCCCGCAGCCGGAGGTTCTTTGTCCTTTTTAGCTATTTCTTCAATGCCTTTGAAGGCATTCCATGCCGCCTCTCTTCCCTCCTGCCAATGTCGTGAATGTCTCCCTTCTTGAACAGTAGAACTGTCCTGCTGGTTTTCCATTGGGAGGGCACCTTGCATTCAGACAGGTAGCGTGTGAAGAGCCGAGCTAGTGTATTGATGAGTACCGATGGCAGATTCTTCAGGTGTTCGGGTCTGACTTTGTCTGGGCCTGGTGCTGTTCCCTTCTTTACCAATGAAATGGCATGTCGGATTTCAGAAGGGAGAATGTTGGGAATGACATATCCATCCTGTGGAATTTGTTATGTGGGCAGGTGGTTGTGGTTATCAAAGAGATCTGAGTAGAAGTCATGGATAATCTTCTCCATTGCCTTTCTGGAAGATGTGATCCATCAGGGTGTCAGAGGGCAGTCATCTTGGTCTTATAGTTGGCGAAGGACAGGCGGGTGGTGCAAATTCTTCTCCAGGCTTCTGCTGCATTTTCTAGTATTTCGTCTCTTCTGTCTTTGAGGTCTTCCTTTATCACTTCTCTGCACCGCTTTGCAAGCTTGGACATTAGCATTTGGTCACCTGAGGCTCGTGACTTGCCACGTTGGCGAATGAGCTCCAGAGTTTCTGAAGACAGGCGTCCTTTTTGTGTGTGTCTCTCTCTCGGCATTCTTTTGCACAATCATAGAGGTGCCTGAAACACTCAAAACAAGGAAAAATATTTGAACAGGGGAGGATTGGGATGGGAGATTCAGGAAAGAAAGGGAAGGGCTCGAGAGTGTCATCTAATGAGTAGTGGCAACCAAAGAGAAACCTTTAAGCATGCAGAGGATGTGATGTCAGAAGTCAAAAGGAAATGGCCTGTAATTATTGAAGGTCACCTGAAAGCTAAATGTGCCCGAAATGTGACCCCTGGTAAAGGAACTGGGTCTCTTTTTGGGAATGCTAAGAGATATCTCACTGAATGCATTAGAGTCCCAGAGTTTCTTGTCAATAGTTGACCTGAGAACCACTTCAGAGAATGCCCCTCCTCCATAGTCAGCCCCATAAATCAAACACACAAACGGATTGCCTGTGATTGAAAGACCTGTGGAGATGCTGTTTTGACCCCATTTTTTCACTGCATGTTTTTAATGGACTCGGAAAGGCCTAAAATGGCAAGGCTCCAATCATGAGGCATGGGGCTGGAGAACAGCATTTTTTTTTGTCTTCAGCAACCAAAGATTATTTTCTGCTAAGTCAGAGAGGTAATTAAGGGGGCAATGAAACCACATTTGGGGGTCATTGGTACAGCTTGGCAACTTCCCTATACGGAAATCAACATAGGGAAGCAAAAAGACTTGTCTGAACATAGGTCAGTCTGAGCTCTGAGATTCTGACCTCTGAGATTCAACTGAGCTCAGAGATTCACTGCTCAAAGACATCCAGAGGGAAAGTCAAGAAGAACCCAGATTCAGTCATGGATTTTTCACAAGACTGCATTTCTGGGTTTAAAATGGGCTGGGTGAGCCAGAGTGCAAATGTGAATTTTCTTAGGCAATACTGAATGCATCTAGATCATAGTGCGTCACTGCCCAACTGTGGGAAAAGCAATTAAATTATGGCCCTAATGTCTCTGTCAGAACAGAAAGAGATAAAGTCTCCTCTCACTTCCGGGAACAAACCAGTAGCTGGGAGAGTTGGAAGCAAGCACACCAGAACATTCATGGCAAGCCACAAATGTCTAAATTATCTAGCCAGGTGAGTCCATCCAGTTCTAATCTGAAAGGTGGCCTGAAGCAGAACAGATTAACACTGACTGACATACTTAGCAGCTTGGAAAGCCCATGTGATTAAAACAAATGACTGCATGGGTGTTGCGTGGGCAGGCAGAGGGGTGGCTTTTGATATAATCTTGTTCCTTTGGTACGGAACATTTACACCTCTGGTTCTCATTTGCAAAAAGGAAAAAAAAAAGTAAAAAATCAACAACTGAAAACATGCCGTTGGATGTGTCTGCCAACAACTGAACAAACCTTTAAGGAGTTTCCGGCAATAGAATTTGGCACTGTGCTTCACACGTTGGTACAAAACCCTTGGTGCCAAATCCTCAGGGAGACCATGTCTATGACTCTGCAAGAAACCTGGCAAAATCCAGTCCCTTGTGGAGGGATCTGCCACAATGCCTCTCCCGTGGAAGTTCATTGCAATTCCAGGCACAGGAGGCCAGTTCCTTTTTCCAGCATGACACCTTGCCTAGCAGCAAGTGGGATAGTTAAACATCTATGCTCAAAGGAGTGTGTTCTCAAATTCTATCTCCCAATTAACAAGGCAGTGGAGAACATGTTGGAGTAATCACAGAACAGTTTCAAAATAGAATATTCTCTTCCTGGAAACCCCAACCATGTAAACTCAAGATAAAGCCACCTGGTAGCATCAAGGTCTGAGTCAGAGCATATGGTTGGTAGTCAGAGTGTCAAGACGGATTTACTGCAATTTCCTACAGCAAATAAACTGCTCCAACTTCCATGCAAGCACATAACAGATCCTGGAAAACAAGTCTGCCTATATCAGAAATAAAAAAAAAACTGTCGGCTTGAAAGTCAAGAGTAGAGACAAGAAAGGAAAAACTTAAGGATGGTGCTGAGAGTGGGGGTTTATATAAGGACATATGGGCAGATGAAGAGAAACTCCAAGTTGGTTATGGGGTCCATGACTGTTGTCCATATTTACTATTTGAACAAAGTCATTATTCATCCAACTCTCCACTGACATAATACAGAGTCCAGATCCTAAAGTTCCATAGCAAAAATTGTAATCTCACACCACTGATCTCAAAACAACCTATATCATCATAAACAATACTTATAGAGGCGTTTTGCAGTTTTCAAAGTGCTATAGGATAAATCAATGATGAGGTAAATAGGAATACCATAAATTAAAGGAGAATAAATGAAATCACAATTTGTATACAATTAATATGTCCAAGGAATAGGACCACAGTGATCATTGAGGCAGAAGAGAGGGAAAAACAGCCCTAAGGTTTGGCTGGATGGGGAAGGAAAATCTAGCAGGACTGGAGCTTAGAAAAACAGAAGTCTAAACTATATGCCCTGACCGAAGAATATGAACAATGTTTTTCAGTCAAATGACAAACTGTATTTTGAACCTCCTTTTGTTCCAGGCAATGTGCCAGGTGCTGGATTTATAGCACTGAAGAAAAAAAGACAGAGCATCTGCACTTCCACCGGGCAAGATGGACAATGTGTGAGTAAACAAGTAAATGAGCAAAATAATTAGATAATGAGATATGGGCTGTGAAGGAAACAAACTGGGGACAAACAGGGCTTTGTTTTTTTTAGTTCTCCACCAGGCAACACTCAGCACATAGCAAGTGCTCAGTTAGTTTGATTTATGAAGTCTATGGTAACACAAAAACACACAGTTCTTTAGAATAAATGACAGGTACAAGACAAGTTCACCAGTTCTTCTGCAGTTGGGACCTACCAGATGTAAATCCATTTTGGCCAGCTCGTGTTTCCCATCAGTCTGAGCCAAAAAATCAAATTAGAGAAAAACTCATCAGGACAGAAGAGTCAAATTATGTATAAAATAAATGAAACACTATTATATTATTATTTAGAGACAAAATGTGATTTAAGTGGAAAATTCCTAATATGTTTCCTAATTATTACTGTGAAAAGACAGGAAAGGAGATGGGAAAGGGTTTGTAGGGTGTTTCAGAGACAAAAACAGACTGTCTCCCAAGTGTAGGGTGCAATTTCTCCCAAAAAGGAATAACCCAAATGAAATAATAGATATGGAACTGGATATGAGGACAACAAAAATTTTTGCTTGACCCTTTGTCAATTATTAGCTAAATAAGGATGTTTATTTGCATTGTGATGACCTTAACTAGTCTTAATCACTTTATATCATTTTTATCCAAATATTGAAATTCTATTCCCACAATACTGTTCCACTTCCTAGATGTAAACTAGAGAAGGTGGACTTCTATAAAAGAAGCAAAAAATCAGTCAAAAGAGGCCAAATGTGTTAATAAGGTGATCGGGCGAAAAAAACATTCATATGCTTTTCCCTTTTGCATTCCCTGCAGCTAATCTGTTCTCTGTGCTGTGAGTCTGCCTTCCAGGTCAATAGCGGGAGATCAATATTTACAAAAGGAAAGAAGAGGAAAAAAAAAAAAAACTAAGTTAATATTCAGCTTCAGGTATTCAAAGTGAGATTTTTTTTTTGTTAAAGCAATAGATTTGAGAGTGAGTTATGTCAAGAAAAAGAGCATATTCTACAACACTGGGAAAATGTCATAAAAAGCAAGCCTGAAAATTCAGATCATACAATGTCTTCTATATTTTCTCTATTTGGAAAAAATTAATCTTTTTTCCACAATATTTTATCAAATATTTTTTATTTGATAGATAAATCCTGATCTCAGTCTGGAAGACTTTTCTTTCTGTCCTACAAGATTCTACAGGATTTCATTTCTCTCTTGCTGTCTTCATGGAGGCAGTGCCATAGAGCACTCCAAAACCTCAGAAGACAGTTTTATCTGGTTGATGTTCTGTGGTGATAGACATATTTAATATTTCTGCCATACAGTATGCTAAGAACTAGTCACATCTTCCTCTCCAGCAGTTGAGCTATACTAGTATAAATGAATTTTAATATTTTATTATAATTAATTTAAATTTAAATGGATGGCACCATCACCCTGCTTCCTCACCCCAGGGAAATGACAAAACCCCCATAATGGCAGAGGTCTAGATCTAACCCCTGGTTGTAAGGGAGACACTCAAAGAAATATCATCATATTCATCTGAGTGTGATATGAACAAGAAATATTTATTCTCCTAAGATCTGGAACAATTCTTTAATGGGTAGTACTAATTTTCTAAAGTAATACTGATAGGCAAATTTTCCCAGTGTTTGAATGAGAAAACTGGACATAGAGGAAATTAATTCTCTAGCCCAAATTAGATAGATACTACGTGATAGAACTCAGACAGCATCCTGACCTGAGATTTTTCCAATAACCTTAGAATCTTTCCCTATTCAGCATGAAAGCAAAAACAAAAGTGCTTCATGGCCTACATATCTCTGCTTCACATTGACAAAAATAGGTTCATAAATTTCTAAATGATATAATCACTTCTCCTTGTGAATCATAAGTAATCAAATCCTTAGACAGTCTGACCAATTACAAGGGTAGGCACGCACATTTCTAACAAAACCTGTCTAGCTTCTTTAGAAATGCTACTCTTCCATAGAAACACAATGAAAAGTAAGTCAATTGTACCAGACCAAAAGAACAAGGAGTTCTGTAAATATGGAAACAGATGGGATTTCCGGAGCTGTTTTCATGCATTTTTGCAGTTTTAAAATGAACTAGATTTTTAAAAACAATTCAAATTCTTTTCTAGGATCTGAGTTGATTTGAATTGATGACAATTGTCTAGGCCTCTGAACATAACTCATCTGCTCTATGGCTTCAGGAATGGATATAGTCATCTTCTCTTAGGGTTATAATGCCTGATGGTCCTCAGCTATGATGCTGATTTATATAATCTGCCCTGAGAAAGACTGATGTAGCTTCCTCCCATTCTTGGGGTCTCTTGAGAACTTTGGTACTCAGATTTCAATATAATTATCTATCCTCATGAAGCCAATGCTGGCTAAGATTTCATGAGGAAGATACTATAGTGTCAGAGTGATAGTACAGTGCATAGGCATTTTCCTTGAATGTGACTGCCCCAGATTTGATCCTCAGCATCCTATTAGGTCACTGAGCCCACCAGGAGTGAAGAACAAGCCTTGAGCACTGCTAGGTGTGGCCCAAAAACAGACCAAAAAAAAAAAGAAGAAGAAAGAAGAAACTATTGAGCATCAACTTTGCCATTGGTACTTTATCTAATCATTTTAGGTAAATCTTAAAAAACAAAAAATCATCCATTGTAAGATTAACAGCAAGTCTTTATATAGGCTTTACAATGAAACAGATGTTTTCATGCTCATATGGATAATAACTTAGTCATCAAAACAGGAAAAGTCCTATAATCATCAGACCAGTTTCACAGGTTGGACATTAAAGTGAAAGTTCACCAGCTTGCCTAATGCAACAGGGCTAAGAAGCAGCAACACCAGGACTTCAAACCAGGCATTCTGGTTTCAGACACTACTTCCAGAACCTCGTGGCTGTAATTTTGTCTTAGTTTACTTTCTCTGAAAATGCTTGCTCAAGATAACAAACTAGAACTAGGTTCAAAACCCAGGATTGCAAATCCCAGTTCCTCACTCCCCATCAGTGCTTCCCCAACTTCCCTCATCCCAGGAATCATTCCTATAGCTTATGAGAGACACAAATGGGCCCTAAGGATGTACTTAGAAACTGTAGAAACTGCCCACTGACTGAGCAAGAGACACTGCTGATCCCCAGGTTAGACTTAGGAAACCACTGTACACATCCAGAGTCTTTACACTCAGTGCTATCTCTCTGGTGGGCTTGTGGGCTCTGTGGCTGTGGACCAGTGGCATGAGTACTTAATGCAGTTAGCCTGGAGGAGGGGATGGAATAAGCTTCCTGGATTTGTGAGTAGCAAGATTTTGTGGGTTCTCGCTCTCCTCCCTAATGGAGGAGAGTACAGAGTTATCTGGCTTTCATTGGCCAAGTCTTCATCTTCCCACTGCAGCCACTTCTGCTCTTGGTGCTTCCTACTTGCAGATGTGGGAACTTAGCTGAATAGCCAGTTCCAGCAATTACATTCCTGCTAGTCTGAAAGGCCAGGAAGGAGGCATGGGTGTGGGGTCTTGCACCCTCAGGCTCCAGATGACAAAATACAAGGAGAAAGGGGAGGAAGGAAGCTCCTCACCAGCCTGAGCATCTAGAGGAAGAATTTCAGATATACAAATACTGCACTTCTCCACATTCTGATTCTCCGCCTGCGTGGTATGAATCCTGCCACAACCTACCTGTGCATCCCTTTATTCTACTATCTTCCCACTTTTTCCCAGGATTTGTTTTTCTGTGGTTTCTTTGTTTTTATATCCTGAACCCTTTTAGATGTGGATAAAGTTCCAGGATGGGTATAACAGTAAGCACAGTTTTTATTTGAAACCAACAGATGGATGAAGCCAATTGAGAATATCAGAGGTGGCCAAAGAGAAAACATGCTATGAGGAAGTAGAATGGAAAAAGATTTTTCAAAGGAGCAGTCAAAGGATTGGAGAAATAGGACAGTGGGCACTTGCTTTGCAAAGCAGCTGGCCAGAGTTTGATCCCTGGCATTCCATATGGTTCTACGAGCACTGTCAAGAGTAACGCTTAATTATCACCAGGTGTTGCCCCAAAAAAGAAAATGAAAGGAGCAGTCAACTTGGAATTAGGAAGCTGGTCTCTTCCAATGGATTCTTTCATTTAGCTCTTCAGTTGCCTCTAGCAAAGTAAGAGCATTTTTCCCTATGTATGTTCTCATCTTTAAAAAAGTTAGTTGAATTCATTAACTCTTGGTTCTCTTTCCATATGAATATTCTCAATCTTTTAAAGGTAAATGCCATTAAATATGAGATAATAATTGAAAAATGCAAGTGCAGCATAAATTCAAATACTAGACAAGAAAACTTGGGTTGAGCCCTGCGTGGACGCTTCCCCAAAGTATAAACAAGTTCCATGGAATATTGCAACCAGCAGAAGATCTCGTCATCTACCCTGAAGCAAAGCACAGTCTTGGACTTCCCACCCACTCCCAAGACAACATCTGACCTGGATTACAAGGGAGACTTGGAATTTGCAAACTTATTACCTAGTAATGTGGCTAACCATTTCCAGAAATATAAATATCAAGCACAGCATGACAGGTCAGAGTTGAATCAGCCGGGAAAGCCGCACAAAGAACTCCGCAGGGCCACGGAAAACTTTGATTGAGAAACCTGAAACCTTTGTCTGCCTCTTTTTCTCTTGGCCACTCACAGACTCAGACCAGGATTGTTTGAACCTGGCCTTTGAAGTAGCTGCAGTCAGTTAAAAGAGTCCGGTCAGCCTGGTAAAGAAGACTCAACCCCTCAAGAAATTGCTGAAAGGGAATCCCTGGTTTCTCACAGCACAGATTTGGAGTTAGAGGACTGGAGCAATGATTTAGAAGAATGCCTTATTTCATTGATCTGGGAAAGTCTAAGAATGCTCAGAAAGAGACATCTTATGAGTTTTGAAATGTGAACTATCATCTTCTACAAAATCTGGAATCTGTGCCTTTCATTCACTGTTGGTGCAGTCTTTGTCACATACAGAGAAACTGGAAGTTCCAAATCAAACTAACTTTTCTTCTCACACATTTCCATTTGAGAAATCTGAGCTTCACCCAAAACAATCAAACCCTACGAAGTGGATTTTCTTTTTAATTTATTTTTCTTTATTTAAACACTGTGATTTACAAAGCACAAAGTTTTTCACAATACAGTTGTTAGAAATATTCACCGTTCAATGCCAATCCCACCACCAGTGTGCTCCCAGTACCACCAAAGATCCTCATTTCCCAACCATCCCTATCCCCATGCCTGCTACCCTAGCCGGCACTAATTATATTGTCCATTACAGCCCATATAGGGAATGGTATTGGTAAAGTCATGACATTGGGGGGCTGCTATGTGCGATTCTGGCCAATTTGTGTTCTTACATTCCCTTTCTGAATTTCTAGAAAGTAGTGGGATTCTACTAGTCAACCCCAAACACTGCAACTATGGACAACACTTATTTCAAATTTTTCTCAACCTCTATTTGAGTCTGTCCTAAGAATACACTGAATAATATATTATATATTTCTTGTTGGAGCTAGTTTGCTAATTATGGTCAAGGAATATATTCTTAGAGAAAGTCAATGAAGATTATTAAATCTCACAACTGACCCATTGAACCATTTTATCCCACTGTATAAGAAATTGCCAATATGTCCCCACAGAACAGATATTGTGCTCACACACTTGTAACTATATGAGCCATACTTAATTCTAACAAATGTGATGGATACCTAGCTCAAAGCAGCCGCGAGCCATGGAGAGAGCCAGTGTCAGCTCTGCACTCGTGTCTGCGTCTCTGGATCATGGCCATCGGCAAGGAAATAGTTTATGGGTGTGACCACAGGCCTTCCAGAGGGGACAGAGGTGGGGAGAGGGTGTCCATCTTCAGCTCCACGAAAACCCTGATGAGCTTAGCTGCAGTGACCCACATACCTGAACTTGAAATTGGCTTTTTTCTTGGGTGGGGCTCTGACAAGCTGTGGACACTGGCCTTGGAAATGGCTGTGATAGTAGCACATGAAGTTTTTCTGGCTTCTGAGGCTATATTGAGGCAAGTTGGGACCAGAGCTCGCCCCAGAAGTAGGTATTATTAATTTTTCCTTTAGAAGACAGTAAAGTTAAAAGTACACAGCTAAGAAATGGCAGCTAGTCTCTGAAAAAAAAAAATTTTTCTCAAATCCTTTTCAAATCCCAGATTCTTCCAACTAGCCCACAGCCTACTACCACAAAACTGCACAGTAAGAACAAGGAATGCCAGAGCCAGGGATAGAGATAGGAAGACAGGTAGTGGGTTTGCCTTGCATTCAGACACCCCTGTTCCATCCCAGAATCCTATGAGACTCCCCAGGCTCTTCCAGGAATGACCCTGAGCACAGAGCCAGGAAGAAGCCCTGAGCACCACTAGGAATGGACCAAAAACAAACATATGCACCTGCTAAAACCATCATCTATGAATTATACATTCATACTGTACACAGTCTGACAAATTCCAGTTGTTTTCTGACGATATCCAGTTCTATGAGGTAGAAGCCATTATTAAATACTTTTGCATATCAACCTTACTACTACTGTCCATCAAGACAGATTCAAGCTTGTGTAGCATGGAAATAAAGACCCACCTGGTGTCATCTCACCCCACCAAAAAGGCAAATGCCCAATATGCAGTTAGAGCCTTTCCCACAATCTGTTAAAATGTTCTACCAAAAGGTTAATAGGGAATGCAGAATAAGTCTTCTCCTTTTCCTTCTGTCACACCCCGAGATGCTCAGGATATACTCCTGGCTCAGAACTCAGGAACTGGAAGGTTAGTTAAAAAAAAAAAAAAAAAAAAGAAGTCAGGAATTATTCCTGGAGGTGCTCAAGGGACCATATAGGATGCTGGGGATCCAACCTGGGTTGGAAGTGTGCAAGGTAAATGGCCTACTTGCTGTATTATCACTCCAGCCCCTTCTAACCATGTTTTTGTCTTTATACAGTTATATAGTAAAAATAAGTATACTTAGTCTTAGAAAGTAAAGAATTAAAAAAAAAGATCAATTAAGACTAAAGAGCCTCATTCCCATGACCTTAAAATAGACCCAATAGCTGTAAAAAGATGAGCAAGGAGAGGCTGATAAAATCTCAGAGCCAAACTAGGCTACCAAACGAAGAAGGACTAATATGACTGCCTGTACTTTCAATGCATATATGGTGGCATCTGAAGCATCCATCAAAGACCTAATGGTGCAAGCACAGAAGATCAAGTACAATATCATTGTACTGACGGAGACAAGAAGATGTCAATTACATCATGCCATTTTCAACACTGTAAAAGAACTGTTCCTTGGAACATGTGACAATAGAGGTGTAGGTGGTGTCAGTATCCTCATCAATATTAACTTAGCCATGAGCATTGATTCATTCAAATGCCGAACAACCTGAATTGGACACTTACTCTTGAATAAATGTAGATGTGGCTCATTCATTGTCAGCAGTTTCTATCTTCGTCATCTATGCACCAACATCCAACTACGACAAAGAAGAAATTGAAAAATTCTACATGGAGCTGGAGAAGTTCTACAAAGAAAACCACACATTCTACAAGATCACTGTCAGTGATTTTAATGTTAAGATAGGCATGAGAAGGTTGCCAGAAGAATTCCACATAGGGACTCATGGCCTAGAATGGAATGAACAGGGTGAGAGACTGTCAAGTTCATCATGTCGACCAAGGCCATTCATGATAACTCACAGTTACAGAAGGCCAAATCTAAATGTTGGACATTGGAGTTTCCCGGTGGACAGTTCCACAATGAAATTGACCACATCATATTCAATTGACGGGTTTGCCTGACTGTTGTTGCGTTTATTCCAGACGGGATCAGACCACCATCTCCTTCATGCAAAATTCTACTTCACGGAGTGGGGAGAAAGGACTGCAAAGTTTAGGAAGAGAATTCCCAGAATTACCACCAACTGGGAGGTCTTTGGCACTGTTGCGACAACATGGGGAATCATGGGAATCATGGCCATTATTGACGACATCGACAAGGAATATTATCCACTGGTTCAGCACCTCCATGATTGTGTGAGGAATTCCAAGAGTGAGAAAGCCACAAATGGACTCCTGTCTTTGGAAACTCTCCAGTTAATTCACCAGCATGGTTTGGCACAAGCCTCAGGCAATCACAAGCTAACGTCCAAGCTCGCAAAGCAGTGCAAAGAAGTGATAAAGAAAGACCTAAAAGAGAGAAGCGCAGCAGTGCTGGTCAATGGGGCAGAAGCCGAGAAAGTAGTTACCAAGCCCTCCTATCCTTCCCCAACTATAAGACCAAGATAACTGCCTTCTGATGCCCTGATGGATCTATCACATCTTCCAGAAGGGCAATGGAGAAAATTATCCACGACTTCTACTTTGATCTCATCAATACCCATGTCCATCTGCCCACATACCAAATTCTGCAGGATGGATATGTCATTCCCAATTTTCTCCCTTCTAAAATCCAACATGCCATTTCATCAATAAAAAAACATACAGCACCCAGAAAGACAAGATTAGACCCAAACACCTGAAGAATCTGCCGCCAGTACTCGTCAATACACTAGCTCAGTTCTTTACACGGTACCTGTCTGAATGCAAGGTTCCTTCCCAATGGATCATTCCATCCCAGCAGGATCATTCTGTTGTATAAGAAGGGCAACATTGGCAACTATCACCCCATCTGCCTGTTATCCGTTGTCTACAAGTTACACTCGAGTCATCCTGAATAGAATCAGCAGAACACTAAGCGGTACAACCATGCGGGCAAGCCAGGTTCTGAAAAGGATTCAACACAATTGACCATATCCACACAGTGACCAAGCTCACTGAGGTTTCTCAAGAGTTCAAGATACCACTCTGTCTAATGTTCATTGATTTAAAGAAAGCCTTTGATTCTGTTGAGACTGATGTGGTCATCGAAGCCCTAGCTAAACAGGGCGTTCAAACTCAGTACATCAGGATCCTCCATGAGTTGTATTATGGATTCACTACCAGGGTCTCACCATTCTACAAGGGAAGTGATCATTGATGTCAAAAGAGGGACTCGGCAGGGTGATACCATTTCACCAAAACTCTTCAGCACCAACCTCGAGAACATCATGTGACAATTAGAATGGGAAGGAATGGGAGTGAAGATAGATGGTTGGCAACTACACCCCTCCACTTCACTGATGACATCATTCTAATAACACCAAATATCAGACAAGCGGCACAAATCCAGCTGACTTCGACCATGAGTGTAGAAATGTCAGACTGCAGTTGATTTTCAAGAAGACAGTGTTCATGAGAAATGGACTAGTTCCCTCACGCTCCATATGCTCTCAATGGAATCAACATCTCCAAATGCAGCAGTTATGTGTACCTAGGTTGAGAACTCAACATGATGAAAGACCTAGCACCAGAAACATGAAGGAGGAAGAGAGCACCATGGAATGCCTTCAAGAGCATCAAGGAAGTGGTAAAAATGACGAAGAACCTCTGGATCTGGGGCAACTTTCTGACTCCACCATTCTTCCTACACTAACATACACCTGCACTAACATACCTGGGCCCTTCAAAAACAGGATTAGAAAGCTATTTGGGTAGCCTAAAGAGGAATCAAAAGAGTCATGGTCAGAGTATCACACCTCACTCAAGTGAGAGAAGGAATCCATAATTCCGACCTTGTTGATGATCAAGAATCAAGAATGTTGTCATGTTTGCCAAGATGATGAAAATCAGATGGGCAGGACATGTCATGCTATTTAGGGACAACCACTGCACTAGAGCTGTTACTGACTGGATTCCATGGGATGTCAAAAGAACGCGTGGCTGCCCACCTACGAGATGGTCAGACTTCTTCATCTAAAACTTGAACAAATGGTTTGAGGCTCTTCATGTTCCTGGAGGCGAGCAGATGCCATTGGATTACACTTGCACACAAAGGGACAAATAAAGACATTACTGGTACCGCTCGAGCAAATCAATGAGCAACGGAAAGATAAGTGATAGGTTGTCGGGGAGCTCCGCCGGGTCCCCAACAGTGCCGTGAAGCGAGTTCCCTTTTATCTCCGAAGCCGACGAGGAATGGATGAAAACTCAGAAATCCGATGCAGTTTTAAAAGGGTTTATTTATCACAGGTTCAGGCATACAAATCAGCAAAAGGAAAAGCCGGTGCTTAGGATTCCGGCTAGAACCCCCAGCTACGCGTGTAGGCCAAGATGGTGGCCACCACGTGTAAAGGCCCTGTAAAGAGGAAACAAAGACAAGACTCCCAAGAAGGATGCGGAGCTCACAAAGAGAGAGCCCAAAAGAGCCCTGCGAGAGAGGAAGCAGGCTAGTATTATACCCTGCAACTCAGACCTCGCTCCCACTGTTATGGAAAGCAGGGAGGGTCAAATGCCCTCAGGTAATCTCTCCCAGCACCTCACCTAGGCCCTTTTATATGCTAATGTCTTGAGCTAAGATCTGGAATTGCCAGATCTTGAGCTAAGATCTTGAGCTAAGATCTGGAATTGCCTTTATAGGGTAGAGAAGGGGGTTCTGAGATAGCATGTCTCTGTACCAAAGACTAATACTAATGCCAGTTAAATATTTCTCCAAGCTTTCACAAGTCTCTTCTACTTCATTGTAGTTTTGTATTTTAGTTGCTTTTTGAGTATATCAGAGAGCCATGCTTGTTTGCTTGGAGGCAAACAGCATTTCTCTCTGGTCTAATTACTTAGGGATCCTACGTGGCCAGGCAAATATGCTGGTAAGATCTAGCTAGTCTCACGATGATTGTGGTAGCATGGGAGAATATTTATACCAGCTAGTACAGAATACATGGTCAGATAAACTGCCACATTTAGACTACCCCTATCTACGAAGTGATTTGCAGGCGGCAATTCAGAGCAGATGCAGTGCCCTTAGAGGAGTCCCTGCAACAATAAGTGATAAGAAAAAAGAATTAGACATATTCTCATTCAAGGATTAAAGTTTTGTTAAATTTTTATTTAGGTATCATGATTTACATAATTGTCAACAATAGAATTTCAAAGTTTAAGGCATACAATGTTCAACCTCTAAAAGTGTTCCCTCCCTTTCTCTCCCACCCCTAACAAGATTATTTCAATCATTGTTATTATTAACTATTTTAATGCGGTATCTGGATTCAAGATACATTAATACATAATAATTCAAAATACATTAATTCTACATCACTCTAATACCAAACTCAACACCAGAGAGCCAGTATCTTTCCACCACTGTCCCAACCCCTCCATCACCATTAAGTTCAGTTCTGTAGACAAAAATCTTCCATTTCAGTGACTTTGGTCATTTGTTAGATAGATAGATGGATAGATGGATAGAAGAAAGATTATTGGATAGATAAATGGATAGATGGATAGACAGAAAGATTATTGGATAGATAGGTGGATAGATGGACAGAAAGATGGATGGATGGGCGGACGGACAGACAGACAGACAGACAGACAGACAGACAGACAGACAGACAGACAGACAGACAGACAGATAGACAGATAGACAGATAGACAGATAGATAGATAGATAGATAGATAGATAGATAGATAGATAGATAGATAGATAGATAGATAGATAGATAGATAGATAGATAGATAGATAGATAGATAGATAGATAGATAGATAGATAGATAGATAGATAGATAGATAGATAGATAGATAGATAGACAGATAGATAGACAGATAGACAGATAGATCCATGGATGGGTAGATAGAAAGTAAACATACATTTTGGGCTGGAGAGACAGCACAGCAGGGAGGGCACTTGCTTTGCACATGACCAACCTAGGTTGGATCCCTGGTCCATATAGGGGTGTCTCCTGAGCACTTCCAGGAGTGCTTTCTGAGTGCAGAGCCAAGAATAACCCTGGAACATCAATGTGTGTGACTCCAAAAAACAAAATAAAAAAAAGAAATATATACATTTAAAAATTAATATTATGAATGAGTTTGTGTGAATATATATTAAAATTTAAATGAAATGCTTAATCCTGCCAATGTAAAATTTAATAAGAATGAAGAGAATTAAAACATTTTAAGGAAAAACCTGAGTAGGAAATGCACATTTAAAATTTTAACAATGTGGGTGGCATGCTTACAGTTTTGTGGCTTTGGTGGTTTAGATATATACAAATACCTCAACACTGTGATGTGTCCAAAATCCCTGACCCTTGCCCCTAGTTAATCTCCAGACCACATCTTTACTCAATCTCTATTGCACTCCTTTTCTGGATTTTAAAAACATTTAAGTTTTAAAATATATTTTGGCTCACACCTAGGGCTTAAGTTTTACTTCTAGACCTATGCTCATGGGTCACTTCTAGTGGAGTTCAGGGGACAGTAAAGGGTGCTGGGAGTTGAACCCAGTTGGCTATGCACAAGGAAGCAAGCATGCTATCTGCTTTACTATCATAAAAACCACCACTCCCCAATTTGCTCTTTGGGTCACACCCAGCAATGCTCAGGGGTTACTCCTGGTCTCCTGGCTCTGCACTCAGGAATTATTTCTGCAATGCTCATGGGACCATATGTAATCTGGGGATTGAACTCAGGTTGGTCACATGCAAGGCAAATGCCCTATCCACCATACTATCACTCCAGCCCCCCTCCCCAATATTTTTTAAGTCATATATTTTAATCATACCAAGAGCCCTTTTGGAAGTATAAGTCCCAGTTTGTCAACATGAAAAATGTGACCAATGTTGCACTTTGGTTTTTCTCTTAGATAGATGAACATGTCAAAGTTCTGGAGAGGTGAGGTTATTCAGGTAAAGAAACTAATCAATGCGCCCTCCCACAAAATAAAGGAAAAAAGAAAAAACTTAAAACCCTTTCAAAAGACTTTTAAGGAATATTTTGTTACATTTTTATCTTTTTCCTTTGAATTTATTTTATTTCTTCATTTGGGTTGGTCCTTGCCAGAAATTAGTCTGTATAGATTAGTTGGCAAGCTCAATGCTTAGTTCTCAGCACAGAGATATCTGACTCAAGTTCAGTGTTCCTAAGATTCACCAGGGCTGTTGTCAGTGATAGGGAGTGAAGTGTAATGTAGGGGATCAAGCTTAAGGTCTTAGGAATGCAAGCCACTCCCTGAACTCTTTTGGTATTGCCCTGGGTCCCTCTAATTTACTGATATTTGAGAGTATATATACATATATACACATCTATGTATATACACACATATATGTATTCATGTGTATGTATATATTATATACATGTATATACATATATACGCACATATGTGTATATATATATACATATATATATTCATATATATATATGTATATATATATATATATATATATATATATATATATATACCCAGGGAGACTCCCAAGCATTGCTCAGGAAACCTGAGCATCACTCCAAGGGATAATGGACAGGACCTAAGGATGATTTGGTGCATCAAAAGCCCTGTGGTGCTGTGGGTTAATATACCCACCTTGCAGTGCTCCTGGCCCTCTAGAGCTGCACCTGTTTATAGTCCCAAGACCATGGGGTGCCCAGGATGGAACAGGGACCAGCCATGCCTTTACCTCCTATACTAAATCTGCTGTTCCTCAAAATAATATCTTTTTAATCTCAGTTATAGTGACTTTATGTGTGAATAGTATAGATTTTATGAATATATCACTTTATAGTCAATTAATAGATATTTACACATATTTTTTGGCAGCATTATCAAATCATTCCAAAGGAACATTCATACTGTTTGGAGATTAAAGACACTCAATTCTTGAAAATCACCACAATATTCCAGTAAAGGGATCCCCAAGGACAGGTTAAACCGAGGTTGGCGCCTCGAACTACTGAGAAAAATTACAGATCAGATACAATTTGTGATACAACATAAATATGAACACAAAAATATATAAATAAAAGAAAAACAAACACTGTAAAGAATTGCCATAGCATTTGCTCATTGTTTTTTGTTTGTGCTGATAAAGAAATGGATGAATGGGTCCAGAGTATTTTATTAAATTAAATTCCTTGGAACCAGCAAATGCATTCTCTTGATTATGGTGTACATTACCATAAAAGATAAAACCTAGGAACCAGTTTCAAGTCCATACTTGATTTAGAATCCAGATGATTCTAAGAAAATAAGAGTTATCACTGAGTGCTTTTTATTTCCCTGTGGTCACATATTTTTAATGAGTTCAATTTGGGGCTCCATCTAGTTTTTTCAGCAATGTACACATGGGAGTTTGCCACAAAATTATTTACAGTGGGGAGCCTCAAAATTACTTAGCTGTTCAAAAGTTGAGTGGCTGTTTAAATGCACACTTGATAAGAATGTCTTCCAGCGTGTAATGCAAAGCCTTGGGCTTAGTAGGTATTTGATGAACATGTGTTAAATTAAATGGGATTGTTGATTTGGTCAGACCTTTTCCAATTATCCACTCAATACTATGCCAAGATCTCAGGCATCGAGAGCAAAACAAGTTAGAAAGATATTCCTTAACATAATAAACTGTTGACAGAATTAGGTATGACAGGCGCCTGACCTAAATTAACTTGGTGAATAGGAAATTATTAATTCTCAAATGATACGGCAAAATGAAAATTACTGGACTAGTCAGGTGCTATAGTGGTTCTCTGAAATACCTGAACCCGAAAGTCAGTCTTCTGACTCCACTTCTTTTTACACTTCATTTGGTGTTGTCTTTATTCTCTTTCACTGCATACAAATTTCCTCCAGATGAAAAGAAACACAGATACCACCTGTGCAAACCTCCACATTCAACAGTTTCTAACTCCAATAAAGCTTAACTTGACCTTCTTTAGCTTTAAAAACACAAATAAATTCAAGGGCCAATGCCATGCACATGCAAAGATAGGCATTCCCTTGTATGGCTGTGATGGAGTGAGAAAAGGCACAGTCAGTAAAAGATAAGAAGTTATTGTTCCAGAAGAAAGAGGTGGGGCAGTGTAAGACATAGCAAGTGTATATGGCAGGTAAGATGAAACAATGGTGATTCATGGTTCATGAAAGCAGGTTGTGTTTGTCCGAGTCTATCTTTTAGTAGCATTATTTGAATATTAAAATGCAAATGTGAATTGCAGCTTAACTCAGGTTCTGAATGAACCTATTATGTGCCCTGAAATAAATATATTTGTTTTAAGGCAGGATGCAAATTCAGTAAATCACAAATCACTTGTATCACTTCACTTGTCTTCCCATTGATCATTGATTTGCTCAGAGTGGGTGCCAGTAACATCTCCATTATTTGGGAATGAGGTCCATTGTTACTGTTTTTGGCATAACAAATACACCACGGGTAGCTTGCCAGGCTCCACCACAAATATCTATAATATATCTATAATCTGAAATAATTTTACACATATAAGTATGTGTAAGTGCTTATCAGTTCATGGTTTGCAGAGAGAAGGGCATACTAAGAAACATGCTGGAAAGAAGACAGACCAGATGCTTCCAAGCCCATTGTGTTGTTCAGAACTCATCCATATCAGCATATCGAACTGAAGAAATGACTGGGAAACTTAGTTTTGTTGTGTGTCCAAGAGGAAGCAGGCTTGGGTAACAGCTAGCTAATCTTTATTGCAATTTCCAGTGAATTGAAGTAACCAGACTCCAATTGTCCAAAGTACATGTCTTTTGCCAGGATTTTATTTAATCTGTTGGCACCATGCAAAACACATAGATGACGAGTTTCAGTAGCTCTTTTGATAATTACCGTCTACTATTTCTTCATCTTCCTCTATCCTCCCAATGTGAATCTTCACAATCCTACAGGAGTGACCATGACACACCCAGTCTTCGGGGCCCCACCTGCTCACTTTCCACTTGCTCCATGAAAGAAGCCATTGTTGATAAGACTTGGCCAAGCTCATCCCTATAGTTAGCAGCAGAATTTATGTCAGATTTTTGAATCTCCTTACCACAGTGTTATTCCATCCTGTCCTACTACTTCATCCAAAATGTTGAGCTGTTCGCTGATTCCTTCCCTCTACAAGAACAAGTTTTTGTCTTATGAACAACTATCATCTCGTGTCCAGAATACAAGTCAGTGATTAAAAGATATGCTGTAAAAATTCATCTTGTTGCCTGACAGTGATTGGTTCATTAGAATCGTACCTTAAAAGATATGCTAGTCTTCACTTTGAAAATTAGTCACCATCATATTAGATCAAATTCCCTAATAGTTTTCCTACCTTCCCTAAGGACTTTCCTGAAACTGTTGTCAGTTCTGAATTGTTTTAAAGTATAATTAAATCAGTGCATATGTTCAAAATGAAAGTATTTTCAACTTGATTGGAATACATAAGGCCAAAAAAGAAACAATATTTTCTTTACATTTATTTTGTTTGGTTCTGAAATAAGATGTTTTTATTGAATAAAACTTGCTTATAAAGATATGAGAGGAGAAAACGTATTTGAAAGAGAAATAACTAAAGAAATAAATAAGCAAGTGAGATAGATGTTCAAGGGAGAGCACGGGCTTGAAGAGTCTGTAAGCTTATTTTTAAAAAGAAGTCAAATACAGCATGGATTTTCTGTCTTGAGAGCTGTGACAGTGTTGATTTAACCACCCCCACCCAATACACATACTCCCCCATCTCCTACCCCCACTACATGGCAATGCAAAGTCCTCTCCAACTTTCAATTAATTCATGACAACTTGTGTTTTCATGCCAATACTTCACCCCACTTCCATGTACTAACAATCAGTATCTATATAGTCTCTGTCAATCCAGATGTTATGCAAAATCCCTCCACTGTTTCACACACCCTCTGAAATATACCTATTCCCTCAAGCATATTAACCTTAAAGTTGGTGATGATGAGTTGATGATGCCTGGATGTCACTGCCTCTCACTTATAGACCCCTTTCCAATCTGTTTTTTATTTGTCATATATGCAACTCAATAGTCTTTTTCAGCAGAGTCCAAATTAGTCAAACTTCAACCTCTCAGAAGCTGGCTCCACTCACATCAAGCTCTTTGAGATTTTTGTAGCAACTATTCCTGGAAGCTGCAGAAGACAGAGATCACAACCTTGCCCAGAACTTATCCCCAAGTCTCCAGGCTGCTTCCCTCCTTCACTCTTTCTCTTCCATGTTTTCTTTCTTTTCCTTCTTTACCAAGAGCAACAAAAGGAAATATTTCTAATAAAATAGGTCAATCTTTTCTCGTTCGATCATGCCCCCACAGCCAAGGCTCTCATTTTTACCTCACACTACTTATGAACATTTTTCCCAAGCACCTGAATCATATCAGGGGAGGGCATGAGCCATGGGTCAGCTAAGGTTCTGCACATTCAGAGAACCCTGGAAAAGATACATAAATTTTGATTTTCCCTTCTCTTTTGTTGTGTTATTGTTGTTGTTGCTATGTTTACACACATTGATAGGTCAGGTGTTAACCCAGGGAGTGATAAGTGGGTGTGGGGGGGCTGAATCACTCACATAATTAGAGATCTTTCTGGGGCCCCAACCCTCAGCCATAAGCATACTTGGTGGTATGCTTGGTATTCTTGGTATACTTGGTGGTATACTTGGTATTTCCCACCACCAATATCCCTGGTATCCCTCCTGCCACCCGCATCCTCAGCTCCTGTAGCATGCCTCTATCACCGGCACTTTTTCTTCTTTTTTCTTTCTCTCTCTCTCATTTTGCTTGGTGGCCACACTCTGTAGTGCTTGGGGGTTATTCGTGGCTCTGTGCACGAGCATCAACCTGGATGTGTCAAGTGCAAGGACGTACATATGGAGTGTTACTTCACTTCACTTGTCTTCACATTGTTCAACAATTTGCTTCGAGTGGGCGCCACTACCGTTGGGAATGAGGTCCGTTATTGTTACTGCTTTTGGCATATCTAATACACCACAGGTAATTTGCCAGGCTCTGCTGTGGAGTACATATGGAGTACAAGGAATTAAACTTAGATCAGTCACATGCAAGGCAAAGGCCTTATCCACCACACTGTGTCTCTGGTCCCTAGACATGTACATTTGGGGTCCATTGGCAGATATCTAAATATTGTAAATTTTGACATATAAACTTTTTAAATGCTTTTATGAAGAAAAGGAAGCAGTTGGGCAAATATATATTTAATACATGCCTTAAGAGCAACATTTTTTTACTCTCTCATATAGTATGTTTTCAAATAATATTTGTGGCTTCAATGGAATTAAAATAGAAATAATGATGCTATCAATGTGTTCTAATGACTATATAACAAGATACAACAACCCAAAAAGCATTCAGCAACTAAACTCAGTGTCTAATCTCAAAACTTCATATTTGAGCTGAAACTAAGAAAATATTTTTAAAAAGAGATACAAAGGGTGAAGTTTGCCTTCTACTTTCTTTTATAGCAAAATAAACCCTATCTCTAAAACTCAAAATAATTTCTTATCACCACCAAAAATATCACTTTGAAGACCTGAACTGAGTAACGGAAAAATAAAGTGATTATTTTGAAGTAATA
Organism: Cryptotis parvus; assembly: GCA_021461705.1. NCBI lineage: Eukaryota > Metazoa > Chordata > Mammalia > Eulipotyphla > Soricidae > Cryptotis > Cryptotis parvus. The sequence continues at coordinate 51,816 of JAJIBD010001630.1, forward strand.
TCTTTCACACTTGGTATCTAAATAAGTAATCTTTTCTGATCTGGTGAAACACTATATTATTTAATGTATGTTTATATGTATAGATATTTGCATCTATGTATATACATACACATGTATTCATTCATTTTAATTCTTCCTGTAGTCATTTCACATTTCCCAGTGGTGACATATGAGTTATCCTTGGGGGAAGTTTGTGATGCTCGAGGAAATACTTTAATGAGACTCCCATTGGCTGTATGATTTGGAAAGAGACAGTTAAAATGTTAACTTGGAGTCTACTCTGAGGGTACTAGAGGCTGCATACTTAAAATCTTGAAGACTTTAGAGGAAAATGCATTAAATATGTGACTTTAATATGAGCTGCAGGGGGACCCTTAAAACATACTTAAGCCTACGATAAAGAGAGTGAGGATCACTATGGGCTGCTAGAAGATGGCATGATAGATCCACAGAGCAAAGATATCCTGAACGACTTTTATGTTTTTCTGTGCTGCTCTTCTTTCTTAGTCCCTGGAAGCCTTAAGGCTGATGTGCTTCATGCAACAGGCACTTGGACCCCCTAGATCCGTGCTTGGGACAAAGATCTAGGAAACATCTTCCTGCAATGCCAGGTCACAACCTACAGGAGGGCTTCACAAACATGAATCTAGTTTAAGAGCCATGGAGGGTTTGCTGACAGACATTGAGGAACCAGGAAATGTCCACTACATACACGTATTAGTATGGGAAAGGCTATACTTTTCAACAAGAATATCCAGAATTGAGGAGCAACAGGGGCTAGAGCAATGAGAGGTGAGGATCAGAACATGAAAGCGCTCTCCCAGAATTCTCAGATACACAACAGGGAATTGAATTTCCTTCAGAAGGGACTCATTGTTAAAAACCTGGCACTGGGATTACAAAGTTTTTGTCATACTTTTTTTTCTAACTTTAGTGACTGCTACTGCTTTTTGGCAGCAAATTAGCAGACATGGAGAGTATCATGTTGAATGATATGAGTCGGAGGGAAAAGGACACACATAGAATGACCACACTCATTTGTGGGAAAAATACCAAAATATAGTAGAAATGAGGGTCATGAGAACTGATCCGTGGTAAGAAGCTAGCCACAAGTTGGGGGTGTGTGTGGGGATACAGGTAGGACGAGAGAAGGGACCACTATGTCAATGATTATTAGAAATGATCTCTCTGTGCAAGTACTAATAATAACAATGCTACAAGGAGGTAAAGTGATACATACATAATAATCATTCAGTAACAATATTGTTGTTACTGTAGACCACAGTACCTAAAACGGAAGGAGGGAGAAAGAACTGTTTGCCATAGAGTCAGAAGGGGAGGGGAAGACATGCTGTTAGAGAGAAACTGGGGGCATGGATGTGGGGAAATGTATCCTGGTGAAGGGATGTACGTTGGAATATTGTATGACTAAAACCCAATCATGAATAACTTTGTAACTATATTTCATGGTTTTCAGGGTGATTCATTCTTTAAAGGTGGAGGAAAAGCCAAAAAAGACATACTAATATAATGTATGTATTTGGCCTTATAGGTTAGATTATTCTGTACATATGGTCATAGTTTTATAATGCATGCATGTAGGATAATCATATTCCCAATTTTTAAAACAGTTTGTAACCTGTCTAATAGAAACAAGCACATTACCATTTTGTTATATTCAATAAATACCATCAATGGTCAAATTCTGAAGATTTTGTGGTGTATTAAGTCACAGTATATTTACATTCTGAGAATGAGATTATTTTAAGATATTTGCGATGCTTTCTTTGAAAATTTGGACAGCATTTTATTTGAAACACTGTAAATAGATTTAGCGTAGGTTCTCTTTTAGTAATATAACTAAAGGGTTTAAAATTTCATCTGCTGCCAAAGGTCGAAACTACCACAAATATGTGGGAGCAGAGTTAAGTAAGACAGAGAAAGGAACAGTGGACCAATGATTGTCGAAAGTCTATTACAATCCATAGCATGTAAGAGAGGGAAGAGAGAGAGAAAGAGAAGAGAGAGAGAGAAAGAGAGAAAAGAGATGGAGAACCTGCCATGGAGGCAGGCTAGGGGAGGGGGAGGGTATCAGGGACATGGCGGTGAGAGGTGGGCAGTGGTGGAGGGATGGGTGCTGGAACACTGTATGGCTTTAAACCCAAACATAAACATTTTTGTAATTGTCAAAAATAAATAAAAAAAATCAAAAAAATTTTACCTGCTAACCTAGGTCTATCCTTAAAGAAATTTATCACAATCTTCACAGAAGAAAGCACTAAATTTGACATACCAATGTGCCAGATAATCTTTCCCATTCTGCCCCATCAGCACAGTTTCAAAAACCAATCCTAAATCCCCAGAAATGAATCACACACTAAGAAAGGAAGCCTGTCCCTGCAAGAAAATGTGGACATCGTATATCAATATCTTGCAGTATATACTGCCAAAAAAACATTGCAGTTTTTATAAAATCTGGCATATAATTTCTTGTTTCCTTTGCAATTGACTAATTTCTATACAAATATATAATGTAGACCAACTGCTCATCATTAAGTTGATACATTTTGGATGGGATTAACCAGTTTAAATAACAACAGATTCTGAGTTGGCAAAAAAGCCCCTTACAGTTAGTTATATCCATTCAGGATCTCTGCTGACAGTAGGGTGCCCACTCAAGTCACCATGTCATCTTGCTGGTAAGGATGGTCTAGCCCACTCTTTGGCAAGTTGTTAGAAAGTTTTCCTTAAGTGGAACCAAACCTGTCTTCTATATTTTCTGTATGTTTGGTTCTGGTTATGTTCCTTTTGAACTTTTGAAACAATTGGGGCGGGGGTGGTGGTTAGTGGGGGCTTGGTTGTTTTTAACCAGATAGCATTTAAAATGTTCAAAAATACTGTCATATTTTCCTGCTCCTTTATTTTTCCTTTACATTGTAATAGTCCCTTTAGCAGTCATTAACTGAGCCACAAATTGCCCTGTGTTAAATGGAATGAGTAAAGTAATTCCAAATATTGCTTTCTAAAGGTATTAGCTGATCCACCCGGGGGAGAGAAGAATATGGGCAGATCTAGTCAAGGAAGCTCTATATGCAAACTCTGGGCTAAGGAATACACCAATGAGGCTGCGTTGTTTCAGGAAGACTCTGTCTTGAATATACTAGTACGCATTAGAAAACTTCAAGAAGAGGAAATAATTTTCCCAATAAAATGACACAACATTTTTTAAACAACAGTATTTAAAATATACATTGATTTTAAGTTAGTGTGTTCTGAGTCCCTTACATAACTCTTCCACTTCTTTTTGTGACCTTGGGGAAATTCCTTACCCTCTAGGAGATTTATGTTTCCTCTTTGTGATATTTGTATTATAATGCTGTCTTAATCTTCTAGTTCAGTAGAAAAACAATGACAATACACCTTCCGTGTTGTTATTCAGTCATAGTCAGCATTCAATAAATAGTAGAAATTATATTTCCATATGTTTCAAATGAACTACAAGCTTCCAAATTAATCATCTGAAATACAGCTAATGCCAAATGTGTTAAATAAATGAAAATCCTCTGAGTATTTGAATTATATTCTTGCTTCATTCTCCATTAAAGGAAACTCACAGCCAAATATCTACCTCCTGAAAGTAATGAAGAAAAAAGAACACATATTGCAATGCATACTGGGATCATAGAAGGAAAGAGGAAGAAATTTGGGAAGCATTTGAGACTTATGCACATTGGGTTGGTAACAGAATAGGAGAAGTGGCCTTCCCAGTAAGGTATCTATTTCCCCTTGGCATCAAGAAACTATAAGAAAAAGAGCTGTTGGGATTTAATGCACCCAAGCACCAACTTCCCAAACTCTTGCAAATGAATGGGTCCAGTTGATCTTGGGGCATTATCAGTATTCTTAAAAGAGTTGGCAGCATCAAAAAATAGCTTATCAAGCGTAATAATATCTGCCTTGGATATTGTCATGATTAAATGACATATGCAAGTGCAAAATTCTAGAACTGAAGAAATTGGACTCTTTAACCACCAGAAAAGGGAGAAAAACATTTGATTTCACAGGTAAAGACAAGCTGTTTGGGTTAGGAAAAGCCTTTGCTCCATGTGGATTCTCATCCTGGCTCTGCGCTGTTTAGCTGTGTGACTCTGAATAGTGATTTCATCTAAAGGTCCTCGGTGTTCTCACTTAAAAAAACACTTATAAAACATTAGCTTTTCTGGCTTTAAGATTTTGATCACAAAATCATCCTTGCCCAGGTACTGACTATGGAGCAGTGACGGATGTGTTTGAGATCATGGAGGTAAATACTGACAGAGAAGAGAATCACAGACTGGTGGTTCCAGGTGGCTTCTCGGTCATCAGCCCTGAAGTGGGAGAGAGAAGTTACGGAAAAGAGGAGGCCAAAGTAACATCCCACATGGGATTTCCTCCCAAACAGTGCTCTGGACCACAATGTGTTCGTAGTGTGTGTGTGTGTGTGTGTGTGTGTGTGAGCATGTCTATACACATGTATGTGTGTGATTTTTTTACCTTCTCTAGGGCAATGGAACTCAGTGTCAACAGGACAGTGAAACCCATAAGCACATACTTTACGATGATAGAATCAAGTCCCTGAAAGGTTGCTAGATAGAATGTGGAATGCCCAGTAAAACTTTATTTTCAAATAATGAGTTATTCCTTAGTATAATTATGTCCCCCAAACTTAATATTATTGTGATATGTGACATGCTTATACTAAACATTTCTCAATATTTGTCTGAATTCTAAATTTAACTGGGAACCCACTATATTTGCTAACTCCAGCAGCCCCATGTCCCAGTATTAACTGCTCATAAACAAAAGTGTCTAAGCAGTTATTTTATACAATGGACAGAGAAAAATGAGTCTCACCACTTGAAAGTTTATGTAGAATCAGTGCTTGTATACAAACTTGAACTGCCTTCTGGAAGCATCATCTTTATTGGATAACTTCCCAAGGTCAGAGTACCCCTATACAGGGCACTTGAAAATTATATGCTGAAAAAGGAAAACAGGCTTTCTTCGCTGCTCATGTAAACACACAGTCAGTAACTGAATAAATGTCTGGCATTAAACTGACCTTGATCCAAATACCAGACCTTTATTGTCTCAGTGTGTGACCTTACCCAAGACACATACATTTGAACAGATGTAATTCCTTCTTTTGAAAAATGGGGACAGCAGCATCTATTTCCAAGGACGCTCCCTAATAAAATCATCAAAGCACTCGGTGTAACTATAGGTAGCAAGCACCCAACATGGCTCACAAAATCATTTAATGTGTTTATGTACTATTTCATTCATTTTACCTGTGATGATTGTGGTAGAATACAGTAAATGTGTTGTTTCTTATCCCATTATTTGCAGAAAAGAGTCAGATAAGAAATACCTGACTACATTCAGGATAGAGAAATTTGTCTGCAGTAAGTGATAAAGAGGTTCAGGAATCAAATGTAGTCATTGGTGCAACACTGAGAATTTCTAATTGAGCACCTTCCATCTTTATTTGGAGAAGAAAATAATCTGGATATTTTTTAAGCAAGAATACATGGAGCAGGAAGGGTAATATCCAGCTCATTTTTCCTTAACCGCCATTTACCTTTAATAATAAAAAGAAGTTTATGAAAACCAGGTCCTTACCTTGCACACAGCCAACATAGGTTCAATCCCTGGCACCACATATGATCCCCAAAGCCCCGCCAAGAGTGATTACTGAGCACACAGCCAGGCTTAACTTATCTGAACACCACCAGGTTTGGCACACAAGAGAAAGTTTATGAACTTAGTAACTATCTCTCAATGCTTTCATTACTGTTGATAACAATAAGGTCAATCTTTATCTCTAAACTCTGCATTTTAAAAATGTAACTTTTGCCTCAAATCCTGATTCTGAGCCCATTCTGGAGAAAGCCAGAAACGTTTCAGACTGCATCGAAATTGTATGTAAGAGTCTTGGAACATCCCTTAAGTCCTGGACCTTCATGTGTAGCGATTGAGCTCATTAGATAGCGCCTCAGCAGACCACAGTCTATATAAGCTATTTCTCAGAAGGATATAAAACTATAAAACATGGCAAAGAAGTAATTGGCTGTTAACTGAATATTGATAAAGGTGGAGGGGAAAGTAAAATATCTTCATTATAAGGTCACTTTTCCTCCAACTGGAACAAAAAAGTGGCTTCAGATTAGAGCCAACTTTTTTTCATTCTATTTAGAAAATGTCTGCGTAATCAAAGAACAGAGGGCTATAAAAAGGAGGCGCTAGAAAAGGCAAAGTAAAGATTTCCTGTGCAAAGTGACATCCGCCCCAGGAACAGGCAATGTTCCTCTTCGAGGAGGGAGCCTGGTAAACAAGGAGAGCAAAGTTTGACAGTCATGAAGGCAGCCATGTAAAACCCACGAGCCTTCCTGAATTTGAATAGCAAGAAAAGGGTTTGCAACTTTTTTTTGTTTTGTTTTGCTTTAGAGACTACACTTGGTTGTATTCAGAGATTATTGCTGGCTCTGTGCTCAATGATTACTCCTGGAAAGGCTCTAGGGACCGTATGTGGTGCCTAAAATCAGACCCAGGTCAGCAATGTGGTAGGCAAGCTCATTACATACTGTACTACTGCTCCAGGCCAGAATTCTAATACTACAATTACTAATGCCTCCCAGTTAAACAGAAAATGTTGATAACTCTTAGAGATATTGAAAAATGGCTGTTTCTAAAAGTATGAAAGGAAGTAGAGATTTATTAGGAAGTGGTGATGTGAATTGGGTTAGGAGGAGTGAATACTTCAGCTCCCCTTTTTTAATAAAAGCATTTAATCTGTCCAATCACAGATGAGTAGATCAAGAAGGTATGATATAAATACACAATGAAATTTTAAGAAAGAATAAAATAATGCAGTTTGCCATGACATGGATGGATCTATAGGATAGAGCATGCTGAGTGAAGTCAGTCAGAAGAAAAAGAATAGAGACAGGGATTATCTCTCCCACATGTAGGACTTGGACAGCAAGGAAGCAATAAATGGGTCAAAAGATAACCAATGGGAAAACTGATCTTCTTCATTCAGGAGGAGTGGGAGTAAGTATTTGCAAAGAAGGGGCTTTGAGGGGCCGGAGCAATGCACAGTGGATAGGGCGTTTGCCTTGCATGCGGCGGCCCATGCCAGCCCGGTTCGATCCCTGGCATCCCATATGGTGCCCTGAGCACCACCAGGAGTAATTCCTGAGTGCAGAGCCAGGAGAAACCCCTGAGCATCGCCAGGTGTGACCCAAAAGGCAAAATAAATACATAAATAAATAAAAAAAGAAGGGGCTTTGAGGAGCCGGAGCGATAGCACAGCGGGTAGGGCGTTTGCCTTGCATGCAACCAACACGGGTTCGATCCTCGGCATCCCAGATGGTCCCCCAAGCACTACCAGGGGTAATTCCTGAGTGCAGAGTCAGGAGTAACCCCTAAATGTCACCAGGTGTGACCCAAAAAGCAAAAAACAAAGAAGGGGCATTGAGATTGAGGTCCTTGGGTAAGGGATGCGAGCACACTTGGTGAAGGCTATGTCTTTCACATTATTTGCTTAGGAATCCTCAATATCAGTATTTTAAATTTTAAACCTTCCATCAATTAAACATTTTGTAAACATAAGTCAAAATATTAAAGTCTTTAAAAATTCATTTGGGGGACCACAGATAGGGAGCTTGTGAGCCTAACTCCCAGCAACTGATATGGTTGTCTGAGCCCATCAGTAGTGATTCTTGAGTGAAGAGTCATGAGTAAACCTGAACACCGTTAGATATGGCCCCAAACCAAAAGATAAGTAAAAACATTTATTTTCATCTTGATTTCTGATAAAGAAAGAAAAAACAATGTAGTTAGGGGCTGGAGCGATAGCCCAGCGGGTAAGGCGTTTGCCTTGCACCCAGCCAGCCCATGCCGGCCCGGGTTCGATCCCGGCATCCCATATGGTCCCCTGAGCACCGCCAGGAGTAATTCCTGAGTGCAGAGCCAGGAGAAACCCCTGAGCACTGCCGGGTGTGACCCAAAAAGCAAAAAAAAAAAAAAAAAAACAATGTAGTTAAATATCAGTAACTCCTCCAGCAATTTAGTAAGACATTTTATGGAAAAATTTAAGTTAAACAAGTGCCCTTTGCTGCCCCACCCCTCAGTGAACCATGTGTGAAAGCTGCACTCACAGGTGCGTCCTCCCCTCCGTCTAACAGTGGCTACCATGATTACTATAAATCAAGAAGGAAATCATCTGCCTTCTGTTCCCAAGACTATTTTAGATGGCCTATTGTCCCAGAGTTCTCCACTTAGCTCAAGAAAGGGAAACAAGGGTCCGACCATCAATATTCATGGCTATATGGACCTCTGATACATTAAGTGTCCTCTGCTTCCAACAGGTTCCTTGGAGTACTACTATCTGCTTGCCAACCCCCTCCATGGTGCTAGTCTTCATGCTAAGATGCTAGTCTTCCCTCTCCCAACTGGGTCAGCTCCAGGAGTTATCTCTCAGTGGAATCACCACCTGCCTTCCTAAACTAAGCATCTCCACACCATCCTTGGTTTGCTTCTCCCCTGTCCAGTCTTGCCAGTCCAAATTCCAATTTCTCTTTTGTTTCATCCTTCAATTATTTTCTGCCATTTTCCCTCTTCTCTAGGTCTCCAGCTCTGCTACTTCTGGGTAATCACATCTCCTACCTCTCAGGGCATCCTACGTGCTGGCTGCAGCTACTTCCCTCAGCTTCACACACTCCAGCTCAAGGCCTAGAAATCCTATGAAGTAACCCTCGGTGGTAAGGCTCCCAAGCTCCCTATCTGTTGTACATCCATAGCTCCTTGCTTCTCCTAGAATGAGAATACAAGTGGTCAATGTTGCCAAATTGATTTCCAGGCCCTGTGTGCTTTGGGAATGACTGGCCTCTTTATCATTACCACATTTTCTGCTCTTCCCACTCCGGCCCCACCAGGGTTTGGTACTAGCCTCTTTTCTTCTCTGCAGGCATTTGCTGGAGGTGCTGTGTGAGTCTGCTTTTTGCCTTGCCACCACTCCTCGTTACTATTCACTCAGGCTTGCTGTCCCGGAGTCCTTGTCACTTGTCACTTTTCTTCCCGTGATTCGATTTGCTCTAGCGGGCCCCAATAACATCTTCATTTGTTGGGAATGAGGCCCATTATTGTTACTGTTTTTGCCATATCGAATACATCACAGTTAGCTTGCCAGGCTCTGCGTGGCTCTGGGTTCATCCTAGGGGACCCAGTATTTCTCCACTGCATGCAATGATGATGCATATTAGCTCTGATTTTTTTTTTTTTTGCTTTTTAGAGTCACACCCGGCGATGCTCAGGGTTCTCCTGGCTCTGCATTCAGGAATTACTCCTGGCGGTGCTCGGGGGACCATATGGGATGCCGGGGGATCAAACCCAGGCCGGCATGGGCCAGCCACGTGCAAGGCAAACGCCCTACCCGCTGGGCTATCGCTCCAGCCCCACTATCTCTGTTTTTGTTCATGTCCTTTTCCTGATGATTTGTCGATGTATCAGTCCCACTAGAATGAAATCTTAGACTATGACTTAAACTAAGTGCCCTCAAAAGTGAGAAATGGAGGGGCCTGAGTGACAGTACAGCAGGTGGGGCATTTGCCTTGCATGTGGCAATGCTTGCTCAATCCCCAGCATCCCATATGGTCCTCTGAGCACCGCCAGGAGTAATTCCTGAGTACAGAGCCAGGAGAAACCCTGAGCATTGCTGACTGTGAACCAAAAGGCAAAAATTAAGAGGGAAGTGTAAATTTTAACCATGCCCCCTAGTACCTGTGACAGTGATCTCATTAGGATCAAGTGCCTTTACAAATACAAGCAAGTCAAGATGATGCATTAAAGTCAGCTTTAATAGAACATGACTGGCATTCTTATAAAATGGAAGTTTGGAGGCTAGGACAATATTCAATCCCCATTATCCCATTCCCCTAGCACCACCAGGAGTAATTCCTTAGTGCAGAGCCAGGAGTAACCCCTGAGCATTGATGGTTGTGGCCCCAAAACAAAAAATAAAAAAATAATAAAAAGGAAGTTTTACATAGATAATAGACACGAGGATGTGCAGAGACACAGAAAAACAATGGGATGCCCTGGTAGGAAGAGGGCAGTTATGCTCAAGCCAAGGACATTGCAATTCCCTAACAGCCACAGAGGCAACAAAGGGTTGCTCCTAGAGTGCTCAGAGAGCATTCCCTGCTGACATGTTGATTTCTTACTTCTATTGTCCCAAAAAGATGAGAAAATTAATCTCTGTCACCCTAAGTCACCCAGTTCACAATAATTTTTTATAGCAACACTGGCAAGTACAGACTTGAAGCCAACATTTTATCCAAGGCCCCCTGTGAGCCCCAGGGTATTCCAAAGGGACCACAGGTTGAAACTGCATAAATTTGGGGGCAGGGGAATGTCAGCTGGTAGGACAGAGGAGCAAAAGGAAGGAAATAAATTAGAAAGGGGACTTCATTTGGAGACCATCTTATAGCAGTGAGCTAATATTAGCTTCCTGTTAATTTCCTAACCTCCAGCACAGTACCTGGTTAGTGAAGTGGTTATGGCATTCACCTGACACAGTGCCTGGTTATGTGTTCACTTTCTGTTACAATATATAAATTAGTGACTCAAATAGTGACGTTCACAATCACCTAGGAAGCTTTCAGGAAGTATTATGTCCATTCATGAAATTCACCCCATTCCCAGAAGACTCCAGCCACCTTTCATCGAAATGTTGTTTTTTTGTTTTGTTTTGTTTTTTTTGCTTTTTGGGTCAACACCGGTGATGCTCAGGGGTTATTCCTGGCTCTTTGCTCAGGAATTACTCCTGGCAGTTCTGGGGGACCATATGGGATGCTGGGGATCGAACCTGGGTTGGCTGTGTGCAAGGCAAACACCCTACCCGCTATGATATCACTTTGGCCCCTCATCGAAATGTTTTAATTAATGAATTCTCCCTTCTTGTTCAAGGTTTCTAGAGCCACTGTCACTGGAGTCATTGCAGTAGATTTCCCTCCTTTCCCTGAATTGTTTGAGTGATTGCTAAACTGTCTGCTTAACTTTAGTGGCAGATATTTAGCTCTGTGTGTAGGTGTGATATCTGGTTAGTGACAAAATGATTTTTCTGGTTTTCCAAAACCTATGCTTACAACAAAAGTCTTTAAATTAAACAGAAAGTCAGCCCTAAGAGTTAAGAATCTCCCTCATCAGTGAGTTATGAGCTCATTACACATTTCTCTTCAACAATTTAAAGACAAAGATGATATGATCTTTTCTTAAAGAAGAAAAGATCATATCATCTTTCTCTTAAGAGAAAAGATCATATCATCTTTGTCTTTAAATTGTTGAAGAGAAAATAAAAACACCTAAATCAGAAGAAGCAAACACAAGAATACAGCAGGTCCACCCTGCCAGATTCCTGGCGCACAGGGGAGAAGCCATGTAGAATTCTGGAGAAATCCACAACATACCGAAAAATTTTAACTTTCAATTAAAAAACATTATTTTCCAAGGAGACAGCTCAAGTGGTAGAGTATATTTGATCTCCAGCACCATCTGGGTCCCCTAACTCTATTGCTGAGCCCAGCTTTTTCTGGGAGTGGCCCCAATACCCCCAAACTTCCTTTACTGTGGCCCCTATCTTGAAAAAGTCATGCAAAGTAGCAAATATCATGGTACAAATTTGTTTAGATGTAGAATGTGGCCCTGTCCAGTTTAGCAATGTTCTGTCCAGCTGACCTTGGTGTCCCTGGGCCCATATCCAGCAGTGGTCAGGGGATCAGTGCACTGCCAGTGATTCAGCTCTGGGCTTTTCATTTGATAGACATACGCTTGATTACTTGTGCTGGTCCTTTGGCACTAATTATTTTTTTAAAGAATAAGTAAAGTCCCTATCATAGACTATAGGTTTGTGTAAAAATAAAAGTGCATGATGGCAAAAAGAGTGGGAAATCACAAAGTTTGAAAAGATTCAGGACCTTAGATCTCTATCATTTGCATTAAAATGAGCAGTGATTTGTTTTTTGAATTCAAGTGACAGAAGCAAAAAAAACCCCACCAATTTAAAAAATAAAAGAAATTAAAATAATTTGGAAGCATTTCTCTCCTATCCCAAATTGAGATGAGTCTGAGTGTAATAGTTTGGGCCTTGCAGTGCTGTGGGGAAATTCTCCAACTCCTCTGAGGTTCCTCTTGAGCTCACAGAACACACTAGTAGCAGATAAGTAGGAGAAAAGAGCATGTTCCCATCACATAAGTGCCACAAATGTCCATGAGTGTTGGTTGGAGAGTGAAAAGGCAAGACAGAGGGTTTTATTCTTGGCGGAACAAGTGAGAAGGACCTGAAGTCCTAGAAAATTTCTTAAGATGAGGAGAGGGAGGACTCAGGATGAGGATGGGAGCCTCACAATGGGGTTTCCACGATGGAGACAGATGCCCTCTACCCAGAAGCCTGCCATAGAGACTCCCTGCATTGTTGGCTTCTGGAAATGTCCCTACATCTGGGTAATCTTTATTCTTCTAGGCAGTTAAGGAAGCGAGAGTAACTTCCCTTGATGACGTGAGTCTCACTCACCGAGGTGACATGGAAGAATCAGCCTACTCAGGACCTCTCAGAGAAGCTGGAGGGAAGTTTGGAGGAGAACCACCCTCTAGTTTGTTCGCTCTTCTATTATTTCCTCAGGTGGCAATAATGAAATAAGGGAGCTAGATCAAGCTGTAGAACATGTGCCTTGCAGGGGCAAAACTCTGAATTTAATTTTCCAGAGCCACATGGTTACTGGAATATGTGTCTCTAAGTGACCATAAGCACAACTGATCAGAGCTCCAGAGGCCACATTAGTGCAAGCTCAACTGGGTGTGGGCCCTACTTAAAACCAAACAAAGAGAAAGAGAGAGAAAGGGAAAGAAATAAAGAACCTGCCATGGAGGAGGGCTGGGGGGGGGGGGAGGGAACCGGGGACGTTGGTGGTGGGAGATGGACACTGGTGGAGGGATGGGTGCTGGAACACTGTATGACCAAAACCCAAATATGAACTTTTTAATTGTATATCTTTGTAATTGTAAAAATAAAAAATTTAAAAAAAAAAACAGGGGCCAGAGTGATAGTCCAGCAGGTAGGGCGTTTGCCTTGCATGCGGCCGACCTGGGTTCAATTCCTGGCATCCCATATGGTCCCCTGAGCACCGCCAGGAGTAATTCCTGAAGTAACCCCTGAGCATCGTCGGGTGTGACCCAAAAAGCAAAAAAGAAGAGAAAATGAGGCTCCTATTAAACAACTTGTACCTTAACTTGCCTCTGCATAATATTTTTAATAGGGGTCACACTCAGGAAAGTTCTGGCACCCAGGGCACTGGCAGATCCATAAACTTGTGGTCGCGAAGTACCCCCAGCCCAAACACTGCTGTCTGCACTGGCTGAGAATTGCCTTGTGTGACCTCCCTGGAGAACAAACAAAAGCTGAATCACAAGGGACTAAGGTCTCTCGGGTCTCATCTGAGAGGCCCACATAGCCATCTTGCATCAGGCAGCTCCTATACATACTGGCATGTTTCTGCACAGGAGTTGCTGAGAAACCAGAGATTTGGGTTCCACCCCTTCCACCCTAGAAAGTAAACACATAAATAATGCAGCTGGTGCCAAAAGAAAATCCTATCGCCCTGATTCAGAGGCTTACATTTAGCAGAAGGCTGCTATGGTGTGCAATATTTAGGTGGTTGGTAAGGGTGACTAAAGTCTTAATATATCTGATAATGCCAAGTGTGAGGAATTAGTCAGAACTGGGCTTGCAAAGCAACAGCATTTTCATGATTTATTGAATTCTCTTAAGGTCAGTAGTTTATTATTTGCCATTTTTAAAATGCACTGTAGAAAATAGATGTGTAGTTTTCTTTACAGGAACTGAATCGTTTTGTAAATGCATTTTTCAAAAGAGGAAAATCAGTCCAAAGAGTTGCTGCCAGGATACCCAGGTCTAACTGAATCACATGAGCGCCAGTTTAGATAAGCTGCTCTTTGAATATTATTGGCAGAAATATGGTTTTCACGGGGAAAAGCGACCATCCTAAGGTCAGAACGTTGGTGTTATCAGCCTGTTACACTATTCCTGTTGTATAATTTTACCTTTGGGACTATTATTTCAAGTATACTGGAAATTCAGAGTGAGAGCAATCATTCATCTCACTGGAGACCTTCAAATGCATTTGTTCATATTCCGAGGTGCGTCCATGACGTTCACATTTTTCCTTAGTAGTTAGAGTCACAGGTTGAAAACATAAGACTTAATCAAAAAGAGCAGCTGAGCATGACCTCAGCATTGCCTTCCTGTAAGAGCCACTGGGAACCAGATTCTCTCCCAACAGCATGTGATTCCTCTTCTAGGTGAGTAACTGATATAGCAACTTCAATGAAGGTGAAACAGGACCATGGATACTGTGCACTGAAAGAGCACTTGTCTTCCCTGGATTCAGTCCCTAGCACTGCAAGTGACAGTGTAACACCCTGGATTCAATCCCTAGCACTGCAAAATTCAAAACAAATTTTGGAATGTAACAAAAGAAAGCAAATTTTAAGGGCCCCACTGAAAACTTTCTCCTAGACCCTGCTGTCTTCCAGGATATATTCATGTATTTACTACTCAAAATCTAGCCTTCAGAAATATGACAGTGAATGAGCAGATATAGCCAACATCATAAGGTTGGGCCTCTTGTTCAGGAAAGATGAATGGAAGAAAATGGTAACTTGGCAACCTACTCACAAGATCTATAACATGGACATTGAAATCCCTCTAGGAACACAGCAGTCTAACTTTAAGTAGAAGTACACTTAACATGGCAGATGAAAAACTGGGGAGGAACTTTCCAGGGTGTGGGAACTTCATGTATGATGGGTACAGAAGTCAGTCTAGAATCCCATATAAATATGGGGCATCGAGTACTGAGAGAACAATGAATGGGAGAAAATAGTAAAAAAGCAAATCAGGAGAGGTAGAAGATGTTGTTCTTTTTTAGGAATTCTACCCAAAGACAACAAGAAGACATCCATAGGCATATGGTCACACGTGTGCTTTAAGAAATTTCCAAGGCTGCAGTGTGGACACCAGAATTTGAATGGCTAGGAAGAAACTCAGAGGATAGGGGCCAGAATGATAGCACAGCAGGTACTGAAGGACAAGGGCATTTGCCTTGCAAGTGGCTGGCGGGATTTGATTGACGGCACCCCCTGTGGTCCTCTCACTAGCACCGTCAGAGTCAGGAGTGATCCCTGAGTATAGAGTCAGGATCCCTAGTTTCCCAAGAAAGCGTCTATAGTCTTGCAATCCTTAATGGCTCAAAATCTTGCAGGAAGTGGCCTGCTCCAGCTCCATATTCAGCTGATGTTGGAAATCACTCCTTCCTGTCCATAACAGTATGTATCTATGCTGGAACCAGAGCCCAGGAATGCAGGCAGAGCTCAATTCTAGGAGTCAAACAGCAAGTCCAGCACAAGGAAGGAAATAACATCCTCAGGAGCCAGCAGAACCAACTTTTGATAAAAGAGTAAAGTACCAAAGAATTCTGAAGGACATCAGGAATTGATTTCGCTCTGAATGGAGTTCAGTTTGGAACACTGCACAAATCAAAGTTGACAGGAAGTCCAAGAAGGACGTATTAGAATTTCTGTTCAGAGACAGGTGCGCATTTGAGCTAATAAGTGGGAAAAGTAAGAGATTTGACTTTAGTTATATTAAAAACTGGTGGTGGTCAAGTGCAGGCTTTGTATGCAGAAGACCTGGCTAAACTCTGTAGCACTGCAAAAAACAGAAAGCATTATGAAGGCCACAGGGCTTATGCATGCTATCTTTGTTAACATAATTGTTCCATTTTAAAGCATTACTTGAGATCTATAGCAGAGCAGGGGAAGTAAATCAATGTTATATTCTTGTATTTTGTTATGTATTTTTTTGAAAGTGCTTCTGTGAAAATAGAAACCGTTTACTTTTTTTTTCTTTTGCCAGATCATCATCCTGTCTCTTATTCTGCCTGCAAAACTGTTCTTTACTCTGTGAATCACTCCATGTCGTTTAAAATGCTTGGCTCGGTGTAGAGCTGTGTTTGTGTGAGGAATGGATGGAAGTAACCTACATCAAGTACACTCTTCCCTACAGCTCTGAGTAGGGAAGAAACAACTCTTTCTGTAGGATCATGACCTAAAGCCCTAACAATAAAATTTACTGACATGTGAGTATCTATGTTCATATTTGGGCACAAATCATGAGCACTGGATGGTCAATTTTCCTTGGAAGGGACTTGGCAATATGACAGCAAAAAGAAAGGAAAAGCCTTCCCTTCCCCAGAGTCTTCCCTCCACTCTGACCGAGGAAGTCACAAGTACTGTTGAAAGCATCATTTGCCTTGTTAAGTGTGAAAAAAGAAAAGTCAAACAGAGTAAGTGGTGTAAGTCAGTGGACTAAGTAGCAAATGACACACAAATTCTGAGCTGATTTTCTTCTAAAGTTTCATTATTGTTGTTTTTAATTTTATTATACCACCATGAGATACGCAGTCACAAAGCTGTTCATCATTGGGTTTCATCATGCGGTGTTCCCTCACCCATCCCTCCACCAGTGTACAATTCCCATCACCAATATTCCCAGATTCCCTCCCTCTCCCCAAGCTTGCCACTACAGCAGGTACTTCTCTCTCTCTCTCTCTCTCTCTCTCTCTCTCTCTCTCTCTCTCTCTCTCTCTCTCTCTCTCTCTCCCCCTCCCCCTTCTCTTACACACTGTGGCTTGCAATACATTCATTTAGTAGTTATAATATATATCTCTTTGTCTACATTTAATGCTCAGTTCTAGTCTGGTGTTACCATCTTCTGAAGATTTCTTGATTTTTATTGTCTCCTATATGCATATTAAAGCTTTTATTACAAAATGAAAATCTGCCTCTCACCAGTATCATTTACTCGGCAAGTCACACATTTCACAGAAGGATCCGGTGTCTGGTGCTGACCTTGCATACTAGTGTAAAGTCTCAAGCAAACAATCCCCTTTGCTGTGGGAGTGCAGCCTGGCGCCTGATGAATGGATTGGCTGTTTCTCCTTAGCTGTAGCAGATCAGAGACATTATGCCCATGCACATCTCCAACTGCATTAGGATGCCTATAAATATTCATATATTTGTATGTATAAATGTCTTTGCACATGTATTGTGTGTTTAGAGAGTGAATACATATATTATTTCTCAGTACCAGATAACTAAGAAAATTTGTCTAATCTGTAATTCCTACCTGGCACATTTTATTCAAGCTGCAAACTCTCCAGCTTTCCAAGTTTGCTAACAAGCTACAAATTAGCTTTTTAGGGTTTCTCTCCCTTTTTTATCTTTATTCTTTCAGAGTTAGAAAGGATCTGCAATCAGAAAGGGAACAATAAAAGAGTCTGAATAAGCAAATCCCGGACTTTATAATTAATTGGACTTCTGATGTTTATATACACAATCAATAAACAAATAAAACATATGTAGTAATTATCTACCTATGTCTATCTATCACTATCTCCCCTTCATGTATTGCCTCCTACTCATCCACAGTCCTCAGAGAATGCCTTACACCTGGCAAGCATTTACCAGTAAGCATTCATTAAATTCAGTCAGTGACTACTGACCAATCTTATTACTCCCAAATAACTTGAATATCACAGTTGATCTACAACTTTCTAGGTTGGTCCTTCCCCCTGCTTCAGTTTCCAACATCCCAATTGTCAGCAAGAATTATAACGTTGATGGTTCTACTTATTTTAACCCTGAGGCCAAGTATCTCAGTGAAGCTTAAAATAGGAAGGGAGCAGGAGAACATCTATGATTGGTCATTGACAGAGACACTTTTACAGGCTCAATGAGCAGCAAATAGAAACCACCTTTTAGAATCTACTTTCATTGTTATAGTGGCTAAGTTGGTTTAAATCCAGCAAAATTGGAGTTAATTTTATTCCATAAAAATAGACTTAAAAATAGCTGCCCATGTAACACAGTTCTGTAATTTTACTGTCCCATAGTGATAATAAAAAAAATACTGTTAGTGAGTTTTCTTCTTTCATTTGGTTAAAACCCCTCCTCCATATAAAATTAGATTCTATACTGATAGTATAATTACTGTATAATAGAGTTTGCTCAACTACTCAACACAAAAAATGCTTTGCTTTCATAGCATTTTAATATGAGCAACATAATGGGCACCAGCTTGGAAATCAGCATGCCGAGAAGGCATCTAGGACCCCAAATGAGTTCGAGTTTGTAAAATTTGGTTCAGCTGTTCAGCAAACTAGTTAATTCTAACTGTCGTGACATGTGGCTATCAAAAAATTTCCTGCTCTCAATTGCCTATCTTGGTTAAAGAGAAAATGGCCTAACTTCAGACCCGCGTCACCCAGATGCCTGCCCTGATGATCTCCCCATGATTCATCCTAGGAGTCACCTGAGGTCTTCCAAAGGAGGAAATCATCTCTTTCATGTCCGAGCCTCTGAAGCCCTGATATAGAAAAGCCAGACACTCCCCCATGATGCATCAGTTTTAAATTAAATTAGACTCTTCTATTTCGCCTGCTAAATACTGCTTTTACGGATATAATGGCTCTGTGTCGTACACCATATACTCAAACCATTTACTCCTTTGGGGATAAGAGATTAACACGAGTAGTACAGTGAAACTCCCTATTTACATAATTGCAATTTTCCTTTTGCCATAATAAAGGCTTTGTGACCTTTTAAATGTCCAATATTGCCAGAGCTGGTGTAGTTTGCCCTGCATGTTCACTTTGTTCACTAATTTCTCTGAAATAACCAGTAAATCTCCCTATTGTTTGCTAAGGAACTACTAAAGTGTAACTGGTTTATTTGACATAGCTCCAAAAGTATAAAAAAAAGAATTCCTAAAAGGAGCTTTTTTTAAAATGCATTTTCCACAGGTGGAACAAACTCAGGCAACACATCAGTATTATAAAATTGGGAAATGAGATAAACAGCAGGGAATGGTGCGACTAACGCATTTTCTGAGGAGAACAAGCCCACCTAAAAACATTTCATTGTTTTAAACATGTATTGATCTGATTCCAATTCAGCTACTCTTGCCCTTACACAGGCCTGAGATGTAGTTTCTAATCCCTTCCTTGGGAACCCTATAACACTCCCCTAATAGGAGATCCTCCATAAAAAACTTTCCTAGGTCATCACCTTTCAAACTGTCTTCTGAACCAAAGTCCAAATGATACTCAACTCTTGAAATAGCAGACTTCTGTCATACATTATTGGAGAAGGTTTTGTACCTGGGGTTAGAAAACTTCCATGTAATTATTTTACTTAATATTATCAATACATTTCATTAATTCTGCCAACTTGAAGTATCTTGGGCAATTTCAGGATTTCTTTGTTTATATTCCATATATCTTACGTTTGTCCTTGTGCTTACGCCTTTAAAAAACATAAACAAGAAACTGAGACTAAGACATGGATTGTGTAAGCCAAGGATGAAGGAATTATTTTCTTCTACCTTTTTGGGGTTCTTCTTGGACTAATCGAATAGCTAAAAAATCACATGAGACAGATTAGTAGGAAGAAAATATCAAACTGAATTATGCAGACAGTAGACCCCAATTCAAACCTCAACGTGTGTGCATTTAAATGAGAACTAGACATTCACCCAATACCATACTTCTGCAGCAGTGACTGTCTTTACTCAGAGTGACTTCTGCATACGTACACATCAACATAGACATGTAGAATCTAAAAGACAATGAATCCAAATGAGGCTACATAGATCCTGAGCTAGGAATGGGATAAGGGACAGATTTTCCATGCAAAGAGAAGGTGATTCATATAACAAAGACTAGATGCTCCGCATTTAGATATTCACCATTTCATATAGACAGATTTCTCTTATGAAAAGATTTTTTGCTGCTAATACACAACCCGGGGCATCTTTTCTTTCTAAGGTAGTTGAAGGGGTGGTACACATTTTTTATGAACTCATAGAACACCAAGTGGAAAGCATATAAAGTCAAAATAGCCAATGTATATGAATGGTGTGTGTGTGTGTGTGTGTGTGTGTGAATGCAGAACACAACAATCCTAAGAATCCCCTTAAACTTACATTCTAACAGTAGGTCTAGGGAACTGGTTCTAGAAAATGCCCGAGAGGAAGTATTGCACATATAACCTTCTGGAATGAGGCAATAGAATATTTTTTGTACTATTTTCTAATCTCTTCCAAGCCATAGTCACAAAAGGAGAAGATTATTCCAGAAATAGTAGTTATAAGCTGTTGAAGATTCCATCAGTCTGGCAGTAACTGTACAAATACACTTTCTCTTTCAACCTGCATACACAATGCAGCAAGAAAAATAAACAGTGTCTGCTACTATCTTCAACCTTCTCCATGGCAGACACCAATAATCAATTATTCTTCTTTCCCATTAAGTCCAAATGTGCATGCAAACTCATGCTTAAAACACTGCATTGGTGACTATTTCAAATACATTAGAATTGGCAATAAAATAAATTTCATAAACGCTGCCTTAGACCAAATGGGAACTTCTCCTAAAGTAGGTGTTTCTCTCGGAAATATTTTTTTTTGTTTGTTTTTTGGGTCACACCCGGCAATGCTCAGGGGTTTATCCTGGCTCTGCACTCAGGAATTACTCCTGGCGATGCTCGGGGGACCATTTGGGGATGCGGGGATCGAACCCAGGCCGGCAGAGGCCGGCTGCGTGCAAGGCAAATGCCCTACCGCTGGGCTATTGCTCCAGCCCCTTCTCTCAGAAATATTAAAAAAAAATATTTTTATAGTAACTTCTAGTTCTATAGACCATGAACCTGTGAACCTACATCAGAAAATTTCTGTTAGAAAGGAAAGATCAAATAGAGTTCTACTGAGAGAATTGGAGACCTTGGAGTCTTAAAATATTCTGTTAGTTGTAATATGTTCTGGGAAAAAAAAGGAAATTATTCTACAGTTGTTGATTAAATAAATATCTCTATATGTTTGCAGTAACAAGAAGTCCTCTCCTTGACCTTGACTTCTGTCTACATTAAAAACTAGGGCCTCTGTTACCTAGTTTTATTTCATCCCATGTCAGTGTAAAGAGAATTTCCCATCTTCACAAAAATGATCTCTCAGTATCTGATCAAGTTTCTCCCGTTCCACTCCCCAGGTGCTATCTGATCCCCTTGGCTTGCTCTCCCACACGGCGCTTGGTAGGTCTGTTTCCTCCAAATTCCTCCACACACCACCTTACCCTTCATCTATTCTCTTAGGAATTTTCCAGCCACTGACCCCAAAATGCTCTTTTGACTGTAAATCCCCACCTACCTAGATTATCTTTGGAATTGAGCCCAGCTGAGTTCACTTTTCCCCCTATTTTAATAGCACTTGAATACATTTTGTTTTGACCATTTAACTGCCAAGCTCTGGATTTCTTTTACCAATACTAACTCTATACTGAGTCTCACCTTAGCCATCCACTCGTACTATTATAAATAAGCACAAAAGTGCATTTTCCTGCACTGATGGGTTCTTGAGAGCTGTATAAAAGATTTGCACACAAAACTCAGAAGGTTAAAAGTTAAGAGCTAGTTGTAGATGAGAGTGTAAGGACACAAGAGGGTCCCTTTCCAAATGTCTGGGCCTGTCCTTTACCCAAGAGCGGCATCACTCATCCTATACCTGGCTCTGCCCCTTCCATGTGTGACCTCCTAGGTCCCACCCCACACAGTCTACTCAGCTCCAGTGTACGAAGACCAGGTCCAGTCTCCACGTTGCTCTTTGTCCATTATATGCTTTCCTGGACTGAAATCACGACACTTTTCTCAACTCTTCCCCAATGGTTCTCTAACGTTTTATTCTGGTCCTCGTTTAGTCTCCAGCCTGCTACAACAAGCAGAAGGGGCAGATCCCTGTGCCCACGGCCTCTCCGGATCTACAGTCCAGCAGTTTCTGGCCTCCCGTCCTGGATTTCCTAGTCTCGGGCCATAGTAAGTGTGGGTGAAGTTCCTGTGCCTGACTGAATATACCACTCTTCTGGTTGGACCTGACCTCCTAGGCGCAAGCTGGGAGGAGATGGGCTAGGGACCTCCTTTTACCTGCTGCCATCTCCCACTCCCAGCCACCCACTCTACTGTTTGATGAATACCTGTTCCCTGGGCAAGATTTAAAGAAACCCACTAAATTCAGCCTTCCACTCCTTGCGTCCCCTGGTTTCATTCACAATTTTCTAAGCAAATCAACACATCACCACAATTATCCTGGCACTTCTGCAAAGGACTGTATTTTTATGAATCTTGCTATTCTCCCAAATCTGTTTCTCAACATTGAATCAAATATAAAATGCTCGAGTGAAATGAAAAATTTGCTTGGAATTGACTTTGGGATGGACAGCTACTAGTTTTCATTCTTAATATTCTACAGGTAGCTCTGAAGTGCCAATCTTAATCTACCATAGTGCACCTGCATCGGGATGATTAATTATTACTTTATTAGGAGCACACATATGCTCATCATTGACGCACTTAACACTGAGTGTGGAGGTTTGATTGATTTAGGAAATTAAGAGGTAATTTTGTTTGCAAAATGCAGAGTTCTAGGGGCTAGTATCTGCGTGTGCCCACCTTCTATAGGTGCTTCCTGGCGCTGTGCCATGATGGATGAAAACTCAATTGAGTACGCAAACTGTGTCCCATTTGCTCATAAAAGCCAGGGAAGCTGAGAGAATTTTTCTGAAATGCCCAGAGATGAGTGAATTACAGAGAAATCTGAAGCAGTGTAAAGAAAGAGCAGTGAAACAGTATAACAGTTGGACCCAAATAAATCAACCAAATCGGAGTGTAAGCAAGAATGATCAAAGAAAATTAGATGGGGGTGGGGAGCAGGAGTAGAGTGTGCTAAATAGTCGGTAGTGGATTCAGTGGGTTCAAATAGCCAGCCCAGGCTTCTCTATTAGCAAAAGTGCTCAATGGGGGCTAACTAGTCTTTCTGGAGAGCAGCAGAGTCAAACCCTGAAGTTTGCAGCAAAAAGCCAATTTAGATCCAGCCGAGCAAGCAGACAAGTCTGTTAGCCAATTCAAAACCAAAAAGGTTTCTGTTGCTGTTTGGGGGTGTTTTGTAAGGCACAAAAAGCACTTTGCACACACAGAAATAAAAACCCAGAGTACTTTTCAGACTAAGAGCGAAATTCCATTCAGATTTCAACCTGGATTGCAGCCTCCAGGGCTTCCCATTGTGCCTCCCTGCCCCCTCTCTCTTTGGTGCTGGTAGAATCAAAATAGAATGAAGTCAAGGGCAGCCAGAGGGGCTGTGTGGGCCGCAGAGGAGGGGTAGTTCCACCCACTGGGCCCAGGTTGAAATGGAGGCTGTTACTTGCTGGGAGCTGATTTGCATTCTCCCACCACCACCTTTTCTCCCGCTTCTTTGTCTCAGCGCCAGCTGAGCCTCACTCACAATTGCCCTCCACATTGAGTCATAACCCAGCACCAGGCGTGGGATTCAACAGCAGTGACTGCTCCAGTCTCTGACACTCCACCCCCCGCCTGCTCCTCCTCCTCTCTGCAAAGGCTTTCTTTGGTAATGGACACTCACAGCAAAAAGAATTCTAAAATCCATTTTTGCAGTTCTGAAGATTGTTTATTAAGTGATTATTTCTGAAGGGACCAAGAATGTGTGCAAAGAAGAGTTTAGTTATTGAGGTTTTAAGATATCATTTGGTGTGTTGGCTGTAGAACTTGTCACTTATACATGAGACAAGTCATTTCACTGAAATCTTGGGGGTGGGGGCCTTTTATGTGCCCCCCCCATGCATTTATTGAGTAATATGTACATGCATAAACATGACAGGCCTACTTCTTCAAAATTTCCATTTTTATATTATCACATTTCCCCAACTCTGAATTTTCTGCTGGAAATACATTATACATACACATTATTTGAGCAAAACAGTGCATTTTCTCTTTAGATGACAAGTGTTATAAAGCTTATTCAGTATATTCACTCAGTAACCCTGACTCATTAGATGCAGGTGAATTTGGTTACCTTTGTAGGAGGAAGCGGATTGTACACCTGCAAATGCAATGATGTGTGTGAATCTGAATGTCCTTATCTACACAAAGAGAGCTGAACCGGAAGGCCCTCCTGCTCTGAAAGCCTACAATTAGCAACAGCTGTACCTACCACAAAGACAAAACAAGGTGATTCATCAGGTGTATTTATTTTTAAATCACTGAAATTGGATTAACTTGGCAGGCAAAAAAAAAACACCACTTTCCACTGACCACTCAAAAGAGACATTTTACAAATATTAATTTCTTAGTTGGCTTAAGAGCAATTATGCCTGTCTGTTTACCTTTAATTAAATTGGAAGTCCCTTGCAGCTAAAACTGATGTTTTTCACTGAGAACAAAATTTTCCAAAACAAAATCAGAACACATCTCTCACCCTGCCAGGCAAATGGCCTACAATGGCAGAAGGTACTCGGAGCCATACAAAAGGTTTCAGAGAGAGAGAAGAAAAGTGCCCGCCATGGAGGCAGGCTGGGAGGTGGGGGAGGTGGAATCTGGGGACATTGGTGTTGGGAAGGGTGCACTGGGGGGAGGGATGGGTGCTGGAACACTGTATGAGTGAATCCCAATCATGAACAGCTTTGTAATTGTATATCTCACAGAGATATAATAAAAATCTTAAAAATAAATAAACAAATCCTCTTTACTATTTAAAATAAAGAAAAACAGGTTTCAAGGGCCAGAAAGAGAGTACAGTGGGTAGGGTGCTTGCCTTGCACATCACTGACCATGCACCTTGCATCCCCAGCATCCCATATGGTGTCCTGAGCTCACCAGGAGTAATTCTGTAGCACTGCAGGGTATGTCCTGAAAAATAAACAAAAGAAACCAAAAGAAAAAAACCTGCCTGACAATGACAACACAGAACTCAGTGGTCTCAACCCAGAGTCTGTTTCTTTCCATTGTGATGCTCTGCTCCGGAGAGCACTTCCACAGAGAAGGCTTCTAGGGAAGAGACAATAACTAACAATTAGGAGGAAAAGATCCAAGAGCATTGTAATAGACATAAGTTATATAGAGATCCTAAAACCTTGGCACTGACTCTATTTGCAAGCATTAGTTCTGAAGAAAAAGAAAAGAAGGAAAATAAACCCCTTTGGCCATGAGTCTTCCAGTGCTGAGCACTTGGGTGTCTGGGGCAGTGGGCTGAGCGTCTGACCTCTCTCTTGAGTCCCTTCCTGGTAGAGCGATGTCTAGAGGTGCCCAGGTAAGAGGCTGGGTCAGTGGCCAAGTCGTAGCACTCTCTGGAGGCAGCTCACTGATTCTCAGTTGGCAGCTCTCTTCTGCCAGAACAAACAGTGGGGGCTGGCTTAGCTGCTTTTCAGATGCTTTTGACCTAGTGGCATAAAAAATAAAATCTGGGTTGACAAATGCAATCAACAGAAAAATAGGTTCTATGTGTTCTTTTACTGTTTGGTTTTGGGTTCATGCCCAGCAGTGCTCAGGGCTTGCTCCTGGCTCTGGGTTCAGGGTCAGTCACGCCTGGTAGTTCCAGGGGGAACATATGAGATGTCAGGGACTGAACCCAGGTCAGCCACATGAAAGCTGACCACCTGACCCATTGTACTTTCATCCCAGCCTCTTGTTTGTTCATTTGTAACCAGGATATAGTCCACTGATTATTTAAAAAACAAAAATCTATTAACTTTCCTTTTCCTTTCCCTTCTTGCATTTGCTAGTAGCATCATGCAGTCTAGCACCTAGACTGGCTCGTGGAAGCCTTGGGTTTCCATCCGGATCACCACTATCTCCCGTCTTAGCACTCCACTGACTCCTCGCTGTGTCTCTGTAATGTCATTTTTAATTCCTGTGTCCCTCCCACCTCGAGAGGATGCTGTGAGGACAAACGGGATGGTTCCGTTTCCTGCTTCCTTTTCCATCTGGTGCTCTGATTTGCAAGGACCATATCAGATCCTGGACTAGGGAAACAATAGGATGGTGCCAGAAATGAAAGGAAGCAGAATGGAAGCAGGAGGAAGGCCCACAGGACACAGGCAGAAAGCCAGACTAAAATATAGTCCAGACTCACCACAACCTCACACATTAAGCTTATGTCCAGCTCCCCAAAATACACATTTTGGGTGTTGTACAAATATTGGAATCATTCAGTACTCAGTTGTGTTATTACTGCTAGAAGTCTCAAGAGAAAACTTATAGGTAGTATACTGCGGGCTATGGGATCTTAAAGGCACAGTACTAGCCTCTCAAGGTCTGTTAAGACAGTTAAGGACAGGGTTCGGAACCTGGCTGAGACTATATATAGGGGCCCCAGGACAGCATCCTGGGAGGCGGACTGAGAGAGCAGCCCGCTTGGCCAGCTCCTAGGCCAGGGGCCCCTGGTGCCTGAGCCAGATGGTGAGCACCAGAGAAGAGAAGCTGATCCTGATGCCTAAGCCCGAGGGCCAGCACCAGAGCCACAGGGCGTGGTGCCTGAGCCCGAGGGCTGGCACCAAAGCTACAGGGCTACAGAGTTTCAGGGCTATTGAGTATTAGGACCACCGGCAGCAGAGCAACATGGAGAAACTCAATGAAACAGAAAAGGATTCAGAGACACAAGAAATAGCAAAAGATGAAACAAGGTAACTAGGGAAATAGATAGGAACATAGTCGAGGATTCCAGAGAAAAGAAGCTTTTCCAGAGAAAAGCCCTGAGCAGAAAGGACCTAAGGGAAAGGGTCCTGAAAGGAGACGTCCTGGGAGAGGACCAGAAGCATGAAGCCTTGAACAGAGACATAGAGAAGTGAGAGGCCATGACGAGAGGAGCCGGCACAGAACTGCCAAAGGGAGAGCAGCCTGCAGGAGAAACAGCCAGGAGAGACAGAGGACCCAGGAGACATTTCTGCAAAGAGCAAAGAGATGAAACAAAGTAACATTAAACAAAGTAACCTTCAGGAAACTCTGGCCAAGCTCTTCCGTGGATGGGTCAGGGGAACTGTGTCTGCTGGGGACACAGACCAGGGGCCCTAAGGGACAGTGAGTCCTACTGGGGGACTCAGCTAAGCCCCAGCAAATGCAACCCCTGGCCCCAAGTAATGTTAAGGCTATGGAATCCACAGAAGGTCCCTTCAGCCTGGGTCCCCGGAACCTCGCTGAAGGGGGAGCCACCATCCCCTCCAATAGTTATTTAAAAGCCTTCACAGTATACTATTGAAGTTTGCTTCCACTGGTCAAGTGTCGGGGAACTCCGCCGGGTCCCCGACAGTGTCAGGACAGAGGTTCTCTTCTTCCTCCGAGGGACGCCGGGAGAACAGATGAAAACTCATGAGTCCGGTGGCTCTTCCACAGCACTCCAATATAATGAACAAACTTTAGCTCTGGTCCGAACTTAGACCATACAAAAGAGCCTAAATCTCCCACCAAAGAGAGAGAGGATCTCACCCGAGCTGAGTCCTACCCAGAAGAAGGAGCAAAAGGCCAAAAGCCAAAAGCCAAAAGCCAAAAGCCACAGGAGCCAAAAGCTGAAGGCTAAAAGGCCCAAAAGGCAAAAGGTGAAGTGTGTGAAAAAGTCAGCCCCTTATATACACCAAAGTAATCCAATAGGGAGGGGCATGTCAACAAAGAACTCTAAACAGAGTGTAGTGCCACACCCTATTGCAGGTATAAACAAAGGTTATGCCAAGGACTAAGGAGATTATCTCTTATGTAAAACACTGGAGAGAGGGGGCTGATATAAAGTAATACATCTTAACTTCATGAGCTTCATGTAATCTAGATGGTACCCACAAGGTCCTTATTATTATCTGCACCAGGGTGATTCTGAGTATCTTGTTCTCGTGTACTGAAAGGGTCACACTCGCCTGCTTAGAGCAAACTAGTATGATCCTTCCTATAGTCTTCCTATAGTCTCAGCGTAGCCAGGGTGGTAGTCTCCTGGTAAATTCTAACTGTCCCACGCTGGGTGCAGTGGGTATAAAGAGGAGCTGTGCCCAATCTAGAAAACATAGAAGTCTTAGTAGATGTATAAGTCAGAAGTTATTCAATCAAGGTGACTTCTGTAAGTGCCACACCCTCTAGCAGTGTTTACATAGAAGAGAGGTCTCATTAGAATGAACCTTGGCTTAAGTAGATTAAGCTGGGAGTGGGCAAAACAACAAAACTCCCAGAATAGCTAAACATGTCCTCCAACAGTCAAGAAATATCCTTTACTTATTGCCAGGCTTGTAGCCTGCCTTATTGTTCAGGACCTGAGAGTGACTGGCCCGATCACTTTTCGTTCTTCTGGCTGTAACTAAAGTCTTTTTAGTAGCATCTGTCTTTGGCATTCAACAGAATTTAGGTGGCCAGGCAGCAGGAAAGAAGAGGTTAAAAGAGCCTGAATAAAAAGGGGGCCCCTTCCCGCTACAAACCCTCTTTGCAGCCTTTGAATTCTCTCACAAGACCCCCATGGTCACCCACATGGAAACCAGTAGAGAGGACATAGAAGGTGGCAATGCGACTCTTTGTTCCTCTTAATTGTGAACCAGTTTATTTGATTGCTGCGACTTGCTCCTTCTGGAAAGGGTTGCATAATTTGGCAATTGAATTCCAAGATTCTCATTTATTGTAAATTGTGCCTTTGCCAATTGCTTTTGTCAGAGCTCCCCGTTTCACCTCATGTCTCTGCTCTCCACTTTTGCAAAGGCACTGATCTGTGAAAATGAATTAAACAGATTAAGAATCAGCTTTTCTTATTCCTTGGAATAAAAATGGCAAATGCAGACATGACACATTCTTATATGTGACTCCAAAAAAAGAAAAAAACTAGACTAGAGGTGTCTCTCAGTAAAACAAAAGAAAAACCACCACAATCAGAAAATGTTTTTAAACAAAAAATAGCTCAAGCTAAGCACCCCTGTAAGCTAGAGAGATGTTCTCCTTAATGACAGTCAGTAACGGTAATCCTGTTATTAACCTTTCACAAACCAATATCATAATGGCATCATTTAGTCTTATAATTAATGTTGATACAAAGTAATTCCTTTTTTCAAAGAAACATTTACAATATTAAGTAGCTCTTATCTTATAGATTTCTCCCAGCTTACAAATTTTCAGAGCATAAATATTCAAAAAGGAGATAATATGCACATTGCATGTTATCTACATGTAAAGATTCTAGGTGACATTTGACCTCACTTGCTAGACCAGGGCCAACCTCATGAACAGGGGTAAACCTTTAATATACCAAAGCATCATACCAGTGTATCCCTGAGAGTCAGGGGATTAGAAAGTCCTTTAATTTCAGACAAGACCATCCATGGAGGATTTCTGTTATGGTCATGCTACAGATTTCCAGTGAGTACCAGAAACAATGCAGGCCATGACTTAGTGGCCTCCAAAGATGCAAAATACACCAGGTTTATGAGATGCATGGTACAAGGTGTTCAGTGACCTACATTTTATTGTTACTGGTTAATGAGTTTAGTTATTAAAGACCTAACACTTCATGTTAGGGTGCAGAGAAAAGAGGATCCTCATATACTGTTGATGGGAAAATAAATTGGTACTGCTACTATGAAAAACTGTATAAGATTTCTCAAAAATAGTAGAAATAAAAACTGATATATCTAGCTATTCAACCTCTAGATACTTATCCAAACAAAATAAATACTAATGCAAAAAATATATATACCCCCTGTATTCACTGCTTGATTTCTAGTAGCCAAGCCATTAACTTAGTATAGTCTAAATATCCATCATTGGATAAATTTGTATTATATATACACAGTGGAATAGTTTTCCACCATAAAAATGAATAACTTTGGCATTTGCAACACAGATGAACTTTAAAGAATTATACTAAATGAAAAGCTCCTATGAGAAAAGTTTTATAAACTCATAGAGAACACATACTAGTGATCATCAGAGGGGGAAGAGTGTGGAGCAAAGGGAAGAGTGATGGAGTATGTGCATGGAGATAAATGGAAACAAGTCGTGTGTGTGGCATGGGGGGTGCGGGGAGCGATCATGATGTCGTGCAGACAGATCAAATCTGTAACCTGACTCTTCTATAATGCTATAAAGTGATGTTATCTCCCCCAAAAATGACTTGCTACTTTTGCTTTCCTGTTCATTTACTTAATTTTTGTTTGGAGTAAAGGGAAGGCTAGGGGAAGCAAAAAGGAATAGGGCGCCCACTCTGTTTCCAAGGCAGTTAGCCTCCCCTCACCACCACCTGCAAGCAAGCTCTGGTTCTTCACTCAAATTGAAGTTAGCAAGGGTTGGCAAATCAAACTTCCTCCTCTCTCTTCTGGATAATTGTGCAATCTGCTCCAATATTTGTTGTAAAAAAATCAATCAATTTCGTGTGAAGAATGCATGAAATTTCATGGATAGAGAATTGAAAGAACACTTTTCAAAGGAGTTATTTTTATCACGGTGATTCCTGGCATTACTGTTTTAACTGTTCCTTTCTCTCCAACCAGTTTCTGCATGAAGAGAAAAGTGAGGTTGCCAGTCACAAGAGGAGAGCATGTGTCACCGTTTTGCAGAAGGGTGAGTCTGTGTAAAGCCAATCGTGTCACAGGGCACACGGAAACAGAACAGTCCTTACATAGTGACTGTGACATCACCTGTGGTCTCCTTTGGCACCCTGGGCCCATTCCAGGCATTTTAAAGAAAGTTTAATCAATTTGCACTATTTATTACTTTTAGGGGACAAATGGCACTGTGTGGGGTAGTGTTGTGCACAGCAGGACATTTTGCATCCTCTCCTCCTCTCACTAATGCCTGTCACTGTAACAATTTAAATAATACACGGTGTCATTTCCAATTGCTGAGTCTGCGACAGAGCTGGCCACTTGGAAACTTCTAGTTAAGCAAGACTCAGTATGTTCCCTTCAAATTGAGAAAACCAAGGCAGAACAAGCTACTGACCAAGTTTATCAGAGAACACAAACAGGAAATGACTTATATGTGCACACAGTGAACAAGTCAAATGGAAACTGTTACTAAAAATATTTGGGGAAGGGAATTAGGACTCCCCAATCAGTGCTCAGGAAGCGCAGTGGCTCCATCAACAGCTTTCAGCCGGTTGAGTCAGAGTCAATGCAAGAGGCTGAAAAGGTTAGGGTTAGGGTTGTTCAGCCTGTGGTACCAGGAATACCTGGGCCATCATGACCCATACCTGTGGTACCAGGAATACCGGGGCCATTATGACCAAGCTGGGGGTCTCTAAGGTCAGGCCCAATGTTGCTGGGGGAGAATGGGGTTCTAGGGCATTGAATCCCTGTGGCATGCATATCCTCTCACCTTGGGACTCCCCTCCCATCCATCTTCAGAAAACTTTTCCAACTACACATGATCTCATGAAGATCTTCAAGGAAAATTCAATCAAAATGAGTTACTGATGGCAAAAGTATGGCATTCCTAAGAAACTGAAGACAGTAAAAGATCACCTATTGAGCAAACTCTCAGGATGTCCTTTCCATGTACCTGACTATAACAATGGGAGATCAGGGGGTGAAGAAGGTGTAAAGGGGCTGGAGCGATAGTCCAGTGGGTAGGGCATTTGCCTTGCATGCAGCTGACCCAGGTTCGATCCCGGCATCCCCTATGGTCCCATGAGCTCCACCAGGAGTAATTCCTGAGTGCAGAGTCCTGAGTAACCTCTGAGCATTGCTGTGTATGACCCAAAAAGGAAAAAAAAAGTATAAAAGAGAGAATCCCCTCAAGGAAGCAATCTTAATACTGACCCACACCAACTTGGTGCTCAGACTTGTGTTAGCAACACCGCTGAGATGACTTGTGTGGGACCAGAGTACAGCCAGTAGGGTACTTGCCTCCATCACAAGTGATCCCTGGGCACCAAGCCAGGAGTGAGCCCTGAGAGCTGCTGGGTATGGCCCCCTAAATAAAATGAAACAAAAAAGGCTTCTGTGGATCAGCACTAAATTAGAGCATTCATAATTTGCCTTTTTTCAGTGACATTAACCTATTTTTTTCTCAGACGTTTATAGTTATGTAACATAGCATTTAAAGGTCAATTTTTAAAAACAATTCTTTAGGCATCAAGATATACAATACTGATAATGGCAGGTTTTCCCCTTTAATTATTAGACAGTAATATTCACTGTTATTGAAGTCAGTAAGTTTTGATGACAAAATTGATCTGCTAACTCGAGGAAAACGTCTATTTTAAATAAGGAAAGACATCTGTGTTCAGTTGTGTTCCTTCAACTTTGTGTAAAGAGAAGTAAATGGTGGTCATTGTGCTTATAAGAGAGGACAGCTGGTTAGGTCCTGGCAATTTATTTTGAGCTTCTGAATAAATGTTCTAGCTTGACAGGAAACTGTGGCTTCTGCTATGCCACTAGCTGACTTTCTTTTTAGAAGTCTTCAAAACTGAAAGCTAAGTTTGACCTAAAGTGCTCAAAGCCTTGACTCTTTCCTGTGTACTTTGGACTAAGTATAAAAAGACACCTAGTTCTTGCTAAAGCAATTGAGTTCCTTTATGTGCCATAGAAACTTTAGCTTCTATAAAGTTCTATAAAGTCCACCTACTATTAAGCTAATTTTTCTTAGTTTTCTCCTAACTAGCTGTCCTTTCTAATGCAAAAAAAAATATTCAAAAGCATTGTTTTTACTGGTTTGGCATGTTGAATATGCAATGGACAGCTTGCCAGGCACGGCCACTCAGGCGAGATACCCTCAGAAGCTTGCCTGTCTCTCTGAGAGGGGTAGGTAGAATACTCTTGGTAATTTACAAAGGACAAAGAACCTCCAGCTCCAGGCACATCTCTGATCTCCCTGCATTAACATATGCCTCAGAGACCTGGGCCCTATGAAAGCAGGATGAGAACGCAATGGGTCTCCTGTCGGGCGCTCCGCCGGGGGTCCCCAACAGTGCCAGGAAGCGAAGTTCCCTTCTACCTCCGGCCGGCGAGGAATGGATGGACACTCAGGAATCCGATGCGGTTTTAGAAAGCTTTACTTATCACAGGTTCAGGCATACAAATCAGCAAAAGGAAAAACCCGATGCTTAGGATTCCAGGCTAGAACCCCAGCCATGTGTAGGCCAAGATGGCGACCACCACGTGTGAAACTTCCAAGGGGAATAAACGCTCACAAGGCGAGATCCCACCGGGAAGAAGAAGCCCGGGAGAGCGGGAACGGCAAGTTTATACCCCCCCACAACTCAGACCTTCCTCCCATTGTTATGGAAAGCAGGGAGGGTCCAATGCCCTCAGGTAACCCCTCCCTGCATCTCACCTAGGGCCTTTACTGTGCTAATGTTTTGAGCCGGGAAGGCCTTTGAAATGTAGAGAAGGGGGTTTCTGAGATGGCATGTCACTGTACCAAGGACCAACACCAATGCCAGTTAAATATTTCTCCAAGCCTTCACAAGTCTCCTCTACTTCATTGTAGTTTTATATTTTATCAGGGAGCCATGCTTGTTTGTTTGGAAGCAAACAGCATTTCTCTCTGGTCTAATTACTTAGGTGTCCTTACGTGGCCAGGCTAATATGCTGGTAAGATCTAGCTAGTCCCATGATGATTGTGATAGCATGGGAGAATATTTATACCAGCTAGTACAGCATACATGGTCGGATAAACTGCCACATTTAGACTACCCCCTTATCTACGGAGTGATTTGCGGGAGGCAATCCAGAGCAGATGCAGCGGCCCTTAGGAGTCCTGCAACAGTCTCCCAAAAAGGAATTCAAAGAGCTGTGCTTGGAATATCACACCTCACTTAAGTGGAGAGAAGGAATCTGGAGTTCTGACCTCCGTCAATGACTGAGCGATCAAGAGTCAGGGACGCTGTCTCATTTGCAAAGGCATCGAAAATCAGATGGGCTGGACATGTAATATGACTTAGAGATGAGCGCTGGACTAGAGCATTACCGACTGGATCCCATGGGATGTCAAAGGTCACATGGCTGCCCACCTACAAGATGGTCAGACTTTTTCATCAAGATCCTGAATGAATGGTTTGAGGCTCTTTGTATTCCTGGAGCAAGCAGATGCCATTGGGCTACACTAGCACGTGACAGGGACAAATGGAAACGTGACTGGCACCCGCTCAAGCAAATTGATGAATAACAGGATGTCAAGTGATCCAGTGATCAAGAAGTGATTCAAAAGTATCAGCACTTAAAGATGTTACGGCAGAATCATAGAAAAAATTGAAAATTATTTTTTAAAATTCATACACACTCACCACAGTGATTCAGGGGAAAGAAGGACAGGAAATGATAATGTCCATATTATTTCCGACCCATAAAAAATAACCTAAATTTTGGGTCAGAGTGATAGTACATAGGTAAGGTGCTTCCCTAGCATCCAGCTGACATTAGTTTATTCTGGGACACACAGGGTACCTTAAACTCACCAGGAGTGATCCCTGAATGCAGAGTCAGAAAAAAGTCCTGAGTACCCCCAAGTGTGAACCAAAAACAAAATCAAAAAGATCTAAGTTTTCATGCTTGCTTTTTAAAGTTAATAAAACATGAGGGGGTGGAGTTAAAATGCTTATTTCATTTGGGGAGATAGCATAGACATCTCTTGCCTCAAGCAGCAGCTTATTGACCCTGGAAACTAGTTAGATGCCATGAAAGCCCATGGGCATTTCTGGAAGTGACCATAGATCACAGAGCCAGGAGTAACTCCTGAGCACCAAGGGGGGGTGGGGGATTGGACTCCAAATCCTCTTATCAAAACAGAAAATAACATTTTCTGAAACACCAGGTGCCATTGAGTAAGTAAGGATCTGAGCAGAGAGTTGGAGAAACAGAAAGATGAAAGGCACCAGTCTCCAAAATATACAGACCTTGGATCTTCCTAACCAAAAAAGGACCACAGGCATCTCTCCCATTTTCCAGCCCTCCAGGAACCTGGTGCCTCACTAGAGGTTGAGAGGCTGACATAAACTATAACTGAAAAGAAATCCACAAAGCTCTGAGAAAATAAGGAGTAATAGCAGATCAGAAGGGATAATGTCCCAATAGCCATTTTGGGCCTTATGGTCCTCAGCATTCCTCATAAAATCCCAATAGCTAATGACAAAATGACCAAATGACATTTTTATGGGAATAAAACCACTTTATTATAGAAATCCAATTTGTGAAGCATTCATTCATTTACCAGTTATGTGGCATCTGCCATGTCAGATAGCAAAGAAACACAAATACATTTGTTTGAATCCATGCGCTCCAGTTATTTTCTCATTTTATAGATTATTATTATTATTCTTTCTCCTCACTTCCACCTTAAAAAAACACTATCTCCAGAGACATTTTGCCCTGTGACCTAGAATATGGTAGGAAAGCAGTGTAAGAAAGAGTTTAGTATATTTTGCCACTCTGCTGGCGTTGGGCTTGACTGCATGACGTGCTTAACCTAATGGAATGTTAACGCATTTGACAGGATTCAAGCTTGAGTTCACTTTGGCCTCTTATAATCACCACTTCTGGAAGAAGAAATTGTTCTAAAAACACTGGCCTAAGTAGAATAGCAATGCATGTGGAGAAGACCCATTTCTTATACTAGAGTTTATTCAGTTCTTATGAGTTTAACTGAAACTGGCCTTGAACCCATAGAATATCTATACACCCAAATAAGTGTTTATGATAGTTAGCCACAAGAGAATTACTTCAGTTTTGCAGCATTCTGAGGGGAGGTTCCCAAATGGTTCTCAGAAGACCCAGGGCCCAACTCATAATTCTTGGTACTTCAATGCAAGGGCACTCCACCTGCCTTGACAATGCTGGCAAGCCTCCAGGTCACACACACAACAGTGCTCAGGGGCATCCATGACTGAAACTGGCAATGTTCAGGGAGGCCATGTAATAACAGGAGTTGAGGTCAAGCACACACACCCTAACCACTGGACTACCACCCAGTCTCTGCTTTGCAACATATCACAATAATCTCTTATCTTCCTAATACAACTTGCTGTAACAAACAACAAAATGTAAAATTGTTAGTGCCTTTAAGGGTATCTGACCCTCCCAGCCTGACCAGGACTGTCTCTGCTCAAACACTGACAGTCCTGCTTCTCAAAAAACTAGGACGCAGGGGCTGGAGCGATAGTCCAGCGGGTAGGGCATTTGCCTTGCAGGCGGCCAACCTGGGTTCGATCCCTGGCATCCCATATGGTCCCCAAGCACCGCCAGGAGTAATTCATGAGTGTAGAGCCAGGAGTAACCCCTGAGCATTGTCAGGTGTGACCCAAAAAAGCCAAAAAAAAAAAAAAAAAAAAAAAACCTAGGACGCTTGGTCATTCTATTCTTCCCAAATCCAAATCTGAAATTCTTCCTGCCTGTTGTTGCTAGTTACAGCTCTTTTCTGGACAGCTGAGATCTTCACACTGCCACTGATCTTGTCCAATGACCTTGTCCATATTCCACCTATCACTTTCCCAGCTTCCTTACCAAATCGGCCTTCTGTCCACTCTCCCAGGTGCCGGACCTATGTGACTTGTCTCTCTTAAAATGTCTTCCTAATTTCTGGTGAATTATTAATGGTGATGTATTTTTCCAAAGGAGGTTTCTTTAAAAAAAAAATTCCTCTAGGAATGGCAATGCCTTAGCCAGGGTCTGACAGAGATGGTGACTGTTACTATCTTCAACCTTTTTTCATGGCAGACACCAATAATCAATTATTCTTCTTTCCCATTAAGTCCAAATGGGCATTCAAAATCATGCTTAAAACACTCCATTGGTGACTATTTCAAATACATTAGAACTGGGTCATAAAATAAATCTCATAAATACTGCCCTAGACCAAATTGAACCTTCTCCTAAAATATGTGTTTCTCTCTGAAATATTAAAAAAAATATTCATAGTAACTTCCAGTTCTGTAGACTGTGAGTCTGTGACCCACATCAGAAAAAACTGTTAGAAAGAAAGGATCAAGTAGAGTTCTGCTGAGAGAATTGAGAGACCTTGAATCTTAAAATATTCTGGAAATAAAAAGGAAATGATTTTGTAGTTGTTATTTACCACCAGTATCATCTGATCCTCAATCTTTTTCTTTATCATAAGCCTTGGGAAACAATAGGGTTGACAGGGGTTGAGATAAAAGGAGACATAGCAAAGCGACATGAGAATCTTTCTATGATGACGCCAATTATTATAAGCTGGATGGTCTCCCCACAAATAAGTGGAAGCTTCAACCCTTAGTACCTTAGAATGTGTCTGAATTTGGAGATAGGAGTTTAAAGAGACAATTAAGTGTCAGGAAAGATTTACAGTAGGTTAAAGCACTTCTTTGCATGCAACCAAACCTGCACTACTAATGGTCCCTCTAAGCACTGCCAGGAGTGATCCCTGAACACAGAGCCAGGAACAGGGCTGAGCAAACCCAATGAGCCCATATAAATAAGAAATAATAATTAAGATATAATGATTTAAAAACACCTCCATGAAGGTAGCACCTCATCCAGATTTCCTGTAATCTAAATACAAGAAGAGTTGGGTGCCTGTGACGTGATGTGGGGATATCACTCACACACCCACCCATGTGAGAGAAAACTCTTCCCACAACCCAAGGAGAGGTCTCAGAATGAGTTTCAATGTAAGCCAACTGACACCTTGATCTTGGATTTACAGTCTCCAGAAACGAGAAATTTCATTTCTGTTGCTTTAATTCACTCAGTGAAATTTTTGCAATAGCAGCCCTGGAAAATGAATACAGATATATTTTATGTATCTACTGTGATGATGGTGACATGATTATTTACTTAAGTCAGAGTTACACACCTACAAAAGGTGACTTTCATGTGTAAATCATGCTTCAGTAAATATGCTTTTAAAACTGTTACTAGTCAGGGCTAAGGGAGATGGATCAAAGACTGGAGTGCTTGCTTTGGGTTTGATCCCGGCACAACATAAGCCCTAAGCAGAGCAGGGAAAGACCAACACAAAGTCAGAAGTATCCCACACACCCCATAGAAAAATATTACTAGTCAGATGTGGGGGAGAGCATTAGACATAATAATATATCTATGAGGCATTTTCTAAATAGGACTTTCTTTTGGAAAATGTATTTAATTGGAATTAAACTACTAAAAATTTGAGTGCCAGTACTGTGGGTAGGGCATTTGCCTCACACACAGTCAACCTAGGCTCAATTCTCAGCATCCCATATGGTCTCCCAAGGTCATCAGAAATGATTCCTGAGCACAGAGCCAGGAGTAAGCCCTGATCATCACTGGGTCTGACTCATAAACCTAGAATTACATAAATAATAAAAATTAAATAACATTCTTAAAGTTGTGTCTTAATAAAAGCAATAAAAATAAAACAATAAAAGCAAGCAATTCTGCAAAGATAACAATCATGGCACACAACTGACCCTCTGCAACTTTCACATCCAATATAGAAAATGTAGAATAAGTTCGGCTAGATAAACCTATAATAGTTGCAGCTGTGCCAAAAATACAGAATTTTCTTATCATTATTCCCTAAACAATGCAGCATTATAGCTATTTACATAGCATTTACATTATATTAGCTATTAGAAGTAATCTGGAGATGATTTCGTGCATACAGAAGGATGTATGAAGGTTATATGCAAATATCACAGCACTTTATGTAGGAAATTGAGCATCCCTGGACTTCTGGTGTCCATAGTGGTCTGATAACCAATTTTCCATGGATACAGAAAGACAATATGGATATTCTGGTATTACGGTTATTTTTATAACATTTTATATACCATATCATGCTGTCATTATATATGTGTTATACCATATTGTACATTTGCTATACTATTTCTCTATTATATTTGTACAAGGGATACAATTATCTTTAGCTGTGCTACTGATTTATTATCCATCAATATCAATCTTAAAGTAAATCTGAAAATCCTTATCTTTGTCATAAAATCATCAACATAATTGTCAGTAACTTAAAAACTTTACTCTTGTAATAATAAATCTATATTTAAAGGGACAGATACATGACATTAGAATCCATATTTTCTAATAATGATTTAGATAGATGATTTGTTCCCAGTACTGATTTTTTATGCTGATTACTCATGATGATAACTAATCTGATTTCTCAGACATCAATCATTCCCAATTCAAAGGTGAGATCCATCACACTGAAGTGAGATCTTGGTTGTTCAATCTCTAAAAAGCCTAGTCAAGACCAAAACTAAACTGAAATAGAAAACTTACCCAACCACTGTATAGCAAAA
This sequence comes from Cryptotis parvus, assembly GCA_021461705.1. Classification (NCBI taxonomy): domain Eukaryota; kingdom Metazoa; phylum Chordata; class Mammalia; order Eulipotyphla; family Soricidae; genus Cryptotis; species Cryptotis parvus. The sequence continues at coordinate 91,057 of JAJIBD010001630.1, forward strand.
GTTCAGCCCATTTGTAACTGCGCTTTAATAAACTAAAAGAAATTATGAAAAACATTGAAAGTAAAATGTGAGGCTGGAGTGATAGTCCAGTGGGTAGGGCATTTGCCTTGCACATGGCCGACACAGATATGATCCCTGGCATTCCATATGGCCCAAGCACTGCCAGGAGTAACCCCTGAGCATTGCTGGGTGTGACCCAAAAAGCAAAAAAAAAAAAAAAAATGGAAAGTAAAATGTGAATCTATAGTACAAAAGAACTTACTCTATTCTTTGACAGGAAGAAAAGCACCAATATTATATGGGTGAAGTTTTCATTCAGAAAATGTACAAAAAATTGACAATTATACTTGCTCCAGAAACCATCACTATAGTAATCCCCAAATCCCCCAAATTCAGGATGCGAATGTAACTGATGCATTTCTTGACAGGTCTGAATCTCCATTCAGATACTATTGCAACTAGTTACAAGAGATAGCTCAGCCCTTTCTTTTCCCCTGCCTAGATTACTTTGGAGAATTTTGGATTAGTTACAAGAACTTTTCAGCAAAGGCAGCCTTGCCAGGAGAACCCATACCCTTCCTGGCCTTCCTGCAACTTCATGACAAATGCTTTAATAACCTGCCTCTTTGCTGTCTCTCCTCTTTGGTGCTTTGCTCTAAAGACACTAGTTGTCTTTTTTTTTTAATCCAGTTGAGGGGAAAAGCATGAACAGAGCTGCTTTCTCCATGATTCTTTCCAAAGTTTGCCCCTGGGTCAGCATTTAGTGATGCCAGTGCCTCAAAGCATAATTGTTAGGTAAGCAGACTCCTCCTGAGCTATCACAAGCTGCTTCCTTCTTCCATAAGGTAAAATGTGTGCAGATTCCATAATCAAACAAATAGAGGAAATTGCTACTTAACATCTGTTCAGCCAAGATTACAAATTTTAACACCAATTAGTAACAATTTACTAGTATAAAAGTCCCAGCCATGAAAATGTATCTCCTTTTCCTACCATAAAAACTCTCAAGTACAGAGTGTCTGAGTATTAATGGCCTTCTATTCACATTTTAATCGTGTCCATGTATAGTCACTGTCTTCATAGCATCAACTACCTGGCGTAGAATCATTCACAAAATTCCCCCAGCAGGCCATTTAATAAGGACCAGCATGGAGATTCAGTGGGTGGTGAGAGCAGCCCTAAAGTTCTGATAGGAGCCTGGGGTGCCTCAGTGGTAAAAGCAACTGCCTGGCAAGAGAGAGGGCATGAGTTCCATCTCCAGAGGCACCCACCTGCACCAAGCACACGGATCTGCTCTCTGGGATGCCACCAACTACCCAACACTAAAATCGAATTTGCAATCCAGGTGTATCATGAATTCCTCAGCTACCATGAGAGACTCCATACACATTAAGGGCAGCACCACAGCAGCAGATGTTGAGAGCCACAGCAGAATGTAAAAGCCCCACACCAGATGAGTGCTACACCCACTGAACATGCATGCAAGTGGTGCAACAAAAACAATACACACTTAACACATACCACAGTCAAGTATTCAAGCACCACGACCAGACATGTAATCCTGGGCCATTGTAACAAGAAAAGTAACGGGTGGGAAGAGAGAGAGAGAGAGAGAGAGAGAAATAAAGACAGAGACAGAGACAGAGAGAGAGGGGGAGGGAGGGAGGGAGGGAGAGGGAGAGAGAGAGAAGAGAATGAATTTTTTGAAAAGAAAAGGGTCCATAGAAAAAACACTGGAGTTGATAGACTTTTGGAATCTAACTCTTCCTCCAACTGTTGGGTGGAGTAAGTCTGCTACTCCCAGGCCCATCTTCCTCGCTATAAACATTATATGTTGTTCCTCACTTGGAACACTATGACTGACTGAAACTAAATCATGAATGACTTGGTAACTGTGCATCATGTAACTTTGTAAAATGGTGATTCAATTAAAATTAATCTTTTTTAACAAAATGGAAATAGCATGGAAAAGTCCTCCTCTGCCGGGCCTCCTCTTGGCTTTATCTCCAAGGCGCCCCATACACTGCTGTTCTGCCCTGCATCGCTCACATGAATCACCGATCCAGGTGTCTGGGCATTTATCCACTTTTCTCTCCCACATCATCCCTCTCTGTGCCCAGGCGCCCTCATTCTCTAACACTGCACTTGGAATAAAAAAAAAAGAAATGAAAATCCAGCACAATAAGCATTTTTTTTCTTCTTTCCTTACTCTAGCATTTCAATCACCTCATTAACTAGAAAAAAGCACTTTAAGACTTAAATCTAGAAACTGAAACTAACACACCAATGATCTAAAGACTCTTGAAAATAAACGACCCCTTTCTACTCTCATGCGTCATCCTGATATTTACTTTGGTTTCCTGACCATTCACTTTATGTTTGGTCCAATTCTGTTTTGCAGTCACATTTACATAGATTTTTCACAGTAATTAATTTCAAAGCATAGCATTAAACTGGTTCCTTGAAGCCAAGTATTGCTTACTTATAAGAATAATAGCTAGATCCTGCAGCTGGGCTTCTTGAGCCTCATTAGGTAAACCTGAAAGACTTTCTGCAAACACTAAATCTTTGTCCTTTAGACTCCTTAAAACTACTTCCATAAAAGAAAATCTATTCTATCTTGACCAGTCTGCGCACAAACCTGAGGTTAAATATGTTTGCCTGACACTTTTCAGTATCTCTGCCTTGAATGCTATGGTTTGTTTTGCTGCACACTTCTTTCAAATAATGTACTTCGGAAGAATTTTAGATTTATCAAAATACCTATGAGCAAAAAAAATTTAGTAGAAAGTGTTAGCTAGCTGCTTGCATGCTTTTGAGAGTGATAGATTTTACCATATGTTGCCATATCATTTAGATTTAGCCTAAGCAATGCCAAAAATCTGGAAGAAAAAAGGAGAATCCTATCATCTACATTCCTTATTTGCAAGTCACCGAACAGCTAACTGTTTTAGTTCCCCCAGCTGTGTGGCAACACAGAACTAAGCCACCTGGGTGATTAGCTGAATTCTCTATTTTCATCAAGAGAGATTGTTCTCCGATAGACACCTCTGAGCTGTACACGTGAATGCGCAGAGTGTATGCGCATGTCGACATATACACATGTGTTTCTAAGAGAACAAATTGAAGCAACTTTGTCAGATATAAACTGCAGGTCAGTATCTTCCCTTACCCGTCTGCACGACATGCTAACATTCAGTGGCTCTCTCCAATCTTCAGAATCAACTGAGAGACCCCAGACTAGGTCAGCCCTGAGAGAACTGGGGAAGGGGCCACACTCTATTCTCTGCCATATAGGGCCAACTTCTACCCAGCACACATAAATTCTGGTAAGGTCCTAAGAGTTAAGAGGCCCAGATAATCACAGAATAACACTGAACTATATTTATGAATATGGTTCCACGTCATCCCAGTGAGCTTAGCAAGAAGCCAGAGGAATCCCCACACCATGAGGTCAGTCATTCTCAACATCCAAACTCCACAGCTCCTCAGAGCTCTACCCAAAGGAAAAGCCAATCTCTCCCCATTGAGGTTCATCATTAAATGCCGAGATGAGAGACTATTACTGAGAGTATACCACCCATACGGCAGAGCCTGGCAAGCTAACCGTGTTGTATTTGATATGCCAAAAACCAGTAACTATTATGGACCTCATTCCCATGACCTGAATAAATGGTTTGAGGCCCTTCGTAATCCTGGAGCAAGCAGATGCCCTACACATGCTTGCAGCAGGATGTATGGAGATATTACTGGTGCCCGCTCAAGCAAATAGATGAAAAACAGGAAGACAAGTGATACAAGTGATATTTATGAAGCACACACACATATATATGCATATATATTCTATATATATGCATATATATTCTATATATATGCATATATACATACATATATATTCCTTTTCTTACTTGATTCTCATCATAAGTCTATGAAGCAAGAATTCTATTCCTTGCCCACTCATATCAACAAGTCATGGGGCTCGGAGAAGCTAGTTAGCTAGTAAGGCATCATGCCTTTGAAGACCAGTCTACTGATGTCAAAGTGCACCTTTCCATAATGCAGCTCCGCTTTTATTCACATGGCACCTGGACTGCCATAGCACCAGAGCTTTTCAGAGTAAATCATTTCCAGACCTAGAGCAGAGTTTAATTCCCTTTTGGCAAGACTAGAAAGGGGGTGCTGGTAACAGTCATGAAGTGCTGTTCCAAACCTTCATCATTAATTGTACAAAATCTTTAGGCAGGAATGAAATTGACATCACCTTCGCAAAGCAACCAGTGCCCACAGCATCCAACTTATGGTGGTGGGGCTACAACACCATCTGTACTGGGCATGGCCTCAAGCCCTATTCCCATGATTTTTCTCATCTCAGAAAATCTCTCATTGTCAGTCTACTTTGATTTGGGTTTCATAAAATTAGACAGCCGGAACCCAGGGGAGACCTTGACCTCATATACCCTCTTGGTATATTTAAACTATTTGAGTTATGGATGGCTGCAATTATATTTAATGCTCACTCTAATACTTTTAATAGCTCTCCATTAAACTAGTGTTTCAGAAGGCACATCTCCTGGAAAAGGCATATTTTATTTGTTCTTGGAATCTACACAGGCATGGCATATCACGCCATGGTACCATGAGGCAGACAATAGAAGGAATTGAACACAGAAAACTTTTGAAACCAAACAAGCAAATAATTGTCATCCCAATTATTTCATTACGGCAGACAATAGATTAACACAAAAGACTGAGTGGGTCCCAGAATGGCACCGACAATCATCAAAGACTCAAGACACAAAAGAGTATTTCTTAAAGACAGCAGAATTCATAAAATATGCCATGTACAGTAAAAACCTTATTATTCTGATCAGAGCTTTTTTTTTTCCCTAATAGCAGTAATTCAAAACAATCCCCATTCCTCAACAGCCCGGACTGCTTTATTGTTATTTTATTAAAATACAAGCTCATTGTAACCTGGCTAATTCAAAGTCAAATTTTGCCAGTCCCTTCCATGGTTACTAAGGAGCTTTTTACTTATGCTCTGCTTCATCTCTAAGCTCTTACCACTCCCAAATGGTTTCATAAGTGCAAGTTTGCTGAGTGAAAGAAAATCAACACTAAATAGTAAGAACATATGCAGGAAAATGTATGCTAGATATCTGCTTCTTTGTGACATTCCAAATTCATTTTTTTTCTTTTCCCTTCTGTTTAGATATTAAACTACTATCTGAGCACATTCAAAGCACACCATTTATGAAAAGGAGAAGAGAGGGAAAGATTGAGATTGATTTCATTTTGCATTAGTGACAAAGTCCATTAACATCTAACAATAATATTTCATATAATAATAGAAAGTATTGACACTAACTACAGGCAAAACACTTCAGCTTTATTAGAGAATTCTCTTAGAATCACAATAAGTAGAAGCAACCTAACTTTATTACTGAATAAAGACCCAGAGAGTTGAGTGGGATCATCTCAGGCCTTACTTGGATGTATCCTTGAGAGAATGTTAAGTCTCCTTGGGCCAACCACAAAGTGCTGCAGTAAGAGGCGGAATCTGACCTTTTAGCTCCGCCTCTGTCCCGTCCTCACACCACTCCATCCCAGAGAGCTCTCCTGGAACCTCCCACTTCACCCTCAATTTGCCCTTCCCCAGACATGAGAGAATTCCCAAAGTCCAAGATAGCAATGATCCCTTGAGAACCTAAGTAAACTGAGAGGGTTTCTCAGTCAACACTTCTAGAGCAGTGGAGAGACCCTCAAGCCTGGACTCACTCCTTGATGCTGTTCATTCCCTACACCCTGATATTCAGATCCTGTGTGAGGGTTAGTGGAGTCCAGTAGAAACAGCCTGCTTTGAAACTTGTCTGGTCAGTGACTTGAATTTTCAGGGCCCCTACTATAACCCTTTTCTCAGCATAATTTCTAAAGCATTCAGATTTCTAATACTGCTGTCCTGAGTTGTTAGATGAAGGTTTAGTGGATGGTTGGGGATTTGTCCATGAAATTACACCAGGTTGATATACTGGCCCCTGACTGTGAGCGATTCACAATTATATTTATCTTGGGAGAAATACCCTAGGTCAAATGGCACTGCTTAACCCTAGAAATTACACCAAAGGTCAATAAGGAACTCTCTTGGGTACTAAAGGAAGGCCCTTTCTTGAACAGGCAGCCAATTCTGGAGTGTCATTTGCTACTCAGGGCTCCCTTATAACAAACTGGGACCACATTCTTTAGCTTTCTTTCCTCACCCTCCAGTTTCCTTGCTCTTCTACTGAAAACACCTTAGTAAATCACATACAAGAAAAATTGGCCATGACTCTTTAGAAAATAAGATAAAGATTTTAGATGCTCTTCCAGATCAAAAAACCTTTATTTTGTCCTCTGCCTCTAGAATATCCTTCTTTAGATAGATTTTTTAATTCACTGAATATGCTGTACCATCTCCCTCATTCCTAGAATCTGTTCAGCCTGGCCCACTCCATACTTTATTCAAGTTGTCATACAGTTTTCAATCACCATGCAGTGTTTATTCTACCTATAAAATATAAAATATGAATGACTCATCAACACTTTTCTGATAAAGTGACACCCAAATTTCTAGAATGTTTTTATCCCAGATATTTGTAGGTTGTGAACTATGAATAATAAACTATGAATTATGAACTGTGAACTATGATAATGAAAATGCCCAGATTTAGTAAATTTTATGTATCATTCTATTCCACAGGGCTCTGAAGATCAGGCAAACTCTAGCTTAAATTATTAAGGTTATCTGTTTCGGGACAATTGCCTATAAAAATTAATAACATTCATCTCAAAATTTGACTGTGAGCAATTTTTTTCATTATGTCACAATCTCTGTTTCTTTACCCCTGTGGTCAGCACACAATTCCAATTGTAGAAACTTGTGGACATCAAATCACATGTATGCCAGTATGCGCACAGCCACATGCACATATATACGTATATACACATAGAAATTTTGACTCAATGTGTATAAGAGAAGGAATGAGGAGTACAGGGTGGGATGGCTTGACACTTGGAAGTTTCCCACTTCAAGAATTGCTGCACAGCAATGCATTTTCTATCTAAGCGAGGTTTGAATGCTGCACTGAATTCTTAAATTCTTACATGGAGCCCATTGGCCAGCTTCTGAGTTTTGCTGTAATGAAAACGTCATCTACCACAGATGTTGAAGTGAGTATGGAGACAAAGGAATCTTTGTGCACTACTGGTGGGAATGAAAATTGTTGCAGTCATTTTGGAAAACATTATGAAACTTCCCCAAGTAACTAAAAATAAAGCTACTATATGAGGTAGCAATCCAACTTCTGATCATCTGTGCAGAAAAAAATAGTACCACCAAAAGTTGGAGAGGAGAGGAGAGAAGAGGAGGGGGGGGATGGGGAGAGGAGGGGGGAGAGAGAGAAGAGGAGAGGAGGGGAGGGGAGGGGAGAAGAGAGGAAGGGAGGGGAGAGGAGGGGAGGGGAGGGAGAGGAGAGGAGAGGAGGGAGGGAGGGGAGAGGAGAGGAGAGAGGGGGAGAGGAGGAGAGGAGGGAAAGGGGAAGGAGGAGGGGAGGGGAGGGGAGGGGAGGGAGGAGGAGAGGAGAGGGAGAGGGAGGGGAGAGGAGAGGAGAGGGAGAGGAGAGGAGGGAGAGGAGAGGAGGAGAGGAGAGGAGAGGAGAGGGAGAGGAGGGGAGAGGAGGAGGAGGGAGGGAGAGGAGAGGAGGAGGGAGAGGAGAGGGGAGAGGAGGAGGAGAGGAGGAGGGGAGGGGAGGGGAGAGGAGAGGGAGAGGAGAGGAGGAGGAGAGGAGGGAGAGGAGAGGGAGGAGGGAGAGGAGAGGGAGGGGAGGGGGGAGGGGAGAGGAGGAGGAGAGGAGAGGAGGAGGAGAGGGAGAGAGAGGAGAGAGGGAGGGAGGGGGAGAGGAGGAGGGAGAGGAGGGAGAGGGAGGGAGGGGGAGGGAGAGGGGGAGGGAGAGGGGAGGAGGAGAGGAGAGGAGAGGAGGAGAGGAGAGGAGGGAGGGGAGAGGAGAGGAGAGGGAGGGAGGGGAGGGAGAGGAGAGGAGAGGAGAGGAGAGGAGAGGAGAGGAAGGAGGGTAGAGGGAGAGGAGGGTAGAGGGGAGGGGAGGGGAGAGGGGAGGGAAGGGAGAGAGGGAGAGGAGAGAAGAGGGGAGAGGAGGGGAGAAGAGGAGAGGAGAGAGGAGGGAGGGGAGTGGAGGGGAGAAGAGGGGAGGGGAGTTCTACTGGCCCTATCTCAGTTTCTATAAGTGTCACCATTTTGTCCTGTTGCCTGTTTCTCTGTGTCTGCATCTCTATTTCCGTTTTGCAGTTTAGTCCTGTTGGCCTGTTGCCCTGTTGCCCTGTAGCCCTGAGGCCTTGATTCCAGCCCTCAGCACAGGCACCAGGTGTTGTGTCTCTGATGTTGGCCCTTGGGCCTAGGTACCAGGAGCAGCTTCTCCTCCCTAGTGCTGGCTATCCGGCTCAGGCACCAGGGCCCCCATGGCTCATGCCCTGGCCTTACCGCCCAGGCACCAGCGGCCACTGTTTTCTCCATCTGCTCTCCTGGGACCTCTTTTTTAGAGTCTCAGCCCAGGTTCAGAACCCTGGCCTCAACAGTTAAAGAGTCTTCCCAACTGTCATAGGCTTATAGTCTGGGGTAGTGGCCCATTAAGGGATGTTCTACTGACTTTTTAAGGGATGTTCTGTAACAGTTTGATGTATCAGATTTACAATTTATTATTTATGTCTTTGGGGTAAGCTCCTTATTCAGCCTGAGTCTAGCCAATTTTTTTAATGGGAATAAAATGAGCACCTATCTTTTTTGTTGCTGTTTTTGTATTGGGGGCACACAAGGCAGCTTAGGATTTTCTCCTGGCTCTGGACTCAGGAATTACCTTAGTGACTGTACTTTCTTTGTAGTCCATAAAATGAACACATCTCTCATTAAACCAGGGTCAGGATTTAAGGAAATAATATATAGATTGTGCTTAGAATTATCCTGCACACAGCAAATCCCTATCCTCTTTTACCATAAAAAAGACTGACCATATTGGCTTCTCCACTAGAAGATGCTAAACATTGGGAGTCCCAAACACTACTGACACTAATATTATTGAGGCGGTGCTTAAGAAAATTACATAAACTATAAAATTGAATTCTCATCAGATCCATAGAGTTTAGAAAATTTCCTGAGAGGTAGCAGTTGCCCCATGGTCACAGAGAATATAGTTTTTAATATTTCACCACCAGCTCTTCAATGAATAGTGTGGGTGATTCTCTTTGGAGCAATTCCTTCCATTATGGCCAAGTTGAAGCTCCTGCTGTGTCATTACCAAATAAACTTGAGAAGAGATGGGCACACTGGCCCTTGTGAGCTAATGAGTGCTGCTCCCACAGTCTACCTGAGCACAGGTAGTTTGTATAGCATGAGAAGTCAGGCACCTGACTGAAGTGTACCTGAATAGTGCCCTTTGGTATTCATGTTTTTTCTACCTCTGCAACCTAGCACCGCGTTAGAATACAAAAGAAGTGTATGCAACTCCTTAAAAATCACACCTCATTTTTAAAACTCAGATTCTTCTGCATTTCAGTGTGCACATTTTAGTAGAAATCTAAACTTCATTATTAACTAGGCATCCATTTTCAGTTTTATTAGTGGTAGGGAACAATTGCTTTTCTTTAAGAGAATATAGAAATAATTTATTTCTGTTATCTACTCCTGTATGTACCAGAGTTAATATCGTGGTTCATTTGCAAAATATAATAAACAATTTTTTCTTAAAATTATTTTTTCTTCACTTATAAATTTCTTCTCTGCAACAATGTATAAACATCCTTGTTGGGTCCTATATTTTAAAATATTTGGATTTCTCAATTACTATAAATGATGAGAAAATCATATTATGCTTTCCTTTTTTATTGAGTACCTTATGCAAATTAATATTTCTCAGTTGAAATTGTTGATTCATTTCTGCTAGCTAATTAATAACACATAACCAGATGTTTCTCAATCACTCTGCACAATTCTAATTCTTGATAAAGTCTGACATACAGAATTTTATCCTGAGTCCTTTTATATGCATCAACTTAGCTATTTCAAATTTATTCTAAGAATAAATAAAGTGATTCACAGGTTTTTATCTTTTGTGATAGCCAAAATAGAATGTTTTGTGCTACAAAGCAGTAATATAAATACATTTAGATTTTATACAGGTCACAAGCAAAGTAAAAGTAAAATGACATATTGCACCAATCCCTGGGAGATGGATTTCCTCTGCCTCCAAGACCCACTGTAACGAGACTTTAGGAGCTATCATTATTTTCTCAGCTGCAAGGTAAGACTCAGGCTTAAATACTTACAGATTCAAAGGGGTCTGTAAGAGCACTATCAAAGCCGAACTCTGGGGCCAGAGCAATTGTAAAGCAGGTAAGTTTCTTGCTTTGCTTGCTGCCAGCCCAAAAGTCAATCACCAGCACCCCACACTTTCCCCCAAGCACTGACAGGAGTAATCACTGAGTGCAGAGCACGGAATAAGCCCTGAGAGGAATGGAAGGAAGGAAGGAAGGAAGGAAGGAAGGAAGGAAGGAAGGAAGGAAGGAAGGAAGGAAGGAAGGAAGGAAGGAAGGAAGGAAGGAAGGAAGGAAGGAAGGAAGGAAGGAAGGAAGGAAGGAAGGAAGGAAGGAAGGAAGGAAGGAAGGAAGGAAGGAAGGAAGGAAGGAAGGAAGGAAGGAAGGGAAGGAAGGAAGGAAGGAAGGAAGGAAGGAAGGAAGGAAGGAAGGAAGGAAGGAAGGAAGGAAGGAAGGAAAGCGGAGGAGAGGGAGGGAGGGAGAGAAGGAAAGAAGGGAGGGGAGGAGAGAGGAGGGGGAAGGAGGGAAGGAAAGAAGGGAGAAAAAATCTAATAACCCAATTTATCCCAAAGGTCCCAAAACTATTTCAAAAAAGACATGCATGCTCCTGTGTTTATTGCAGCACTTTTCACAATAGCTAAAATCTGGAAACAACTTATATGTTCAAGAAAAGTTGACTATATCAAGAAACTCCGGTACATATGCACAGTAGAATGCTGCTTGGCCACAAGAAACAATGAAATTATGCAGTTCACCACTATGTGGGTGGGAATGGAGGGTATCATGCTGAGTGCCATCAGCCGTAAAAGAGGGACAGATACAGCATAAAGCTCTCTCATATGTGAGGTATAAAAGAACATTGCAAGGGACTGACAAATACCAAAGACAGTAGAACCTGAGAACTGCTTTACAGAACTGACCAAGGGCAGAGGCAGCGGGTGGATGGGAGGGAACTCAGAGACATGGTGGAGGGAAGAAGACACTCTGGTGGAGAATCCGTGTTAGAATGTCGCATGCATGAAACCCTATTCATTTCTTTTAAGAAAGCCCAATTCTAGGACCTAAGAGACATCCTTGACCTGGTCATGTCCTCTCAGCTCTATAAGTCAAGTAATCAAAATGGAAATGGAAACAAAAGGTTGACTGTGGTCTTGCTTTTCTGTGTCCTTTTAACCGCCAAAGTCAACTTCCTTTAGAAACAACCATCCAACTTTGGGGCCCTTGAATAAATGATTCAGGATTTGTATTAATATGCTGATGATTTGGTGCTATTCCTAATCAAAACATGTCTTCATTTTAAAATGAGAACTGAGGAGAAAGGCTTACATTGACCCAAAGAGAGGTTGTATAAGCTGAGATTTCAGGAACTGTCACGCTGGAGAGCTTCTGATGGGAGTCATGAAAGCACACCAGCTGCACAACCTTTGAACTGTTTACACACCACCAGCCCATCGCGCCCATTTCTTGCCCTACCTTGGCCCCTCACTTTCATGTAACGACAAAGTTCTCCAAGACTAACGCAAATCCTACCTCCTCCTTCTGGAGGAAACAGTACCAGGTTCCCCTCTCCTCTTCCTACTCTCTGCTGAATGCCATAGTTCTACATATGTTCTACATGTATCTACACATATGTTCATATATATTCATGATATATATGTATATGTTCATACATTACATAGTTCTACATATGTTCTGCACATATCTAAGTTCTACACATATTACATCATTTCATCCACAAAAGTTCTACACATATTACATCATTTCATCCTCTTAAAGTCCTGAAAAGTACTCACACTGTTTCTTACATGTAAGAAAACCCAGGCATAAGAGTAAGCCTTTAGGAAATGGACACTGGTGGAGGCGGGGTGCTGGAACACTATGTGACAGAAACCTCCAAACATGAACAACATTGTAATTGTATATCTCACGGTGGTACAATAAAATGTTTAATTAAAGAATTTAAAAAAAAACAAAGATCCTCCCTGGGAGGGCTCGGGCTCTTAGCCTCTGACTACTTGTGGTCATGCTATGAGCCCGGGTATACTCTAATTTTAATAAAAACCCTTGCTTTTTGCAAAGGAAAAAAAAAGAGTAAGCTTTTTGCTGGGTCCCCAGAGCAGTCTGGTAATAAGGTTTACATAATATGCCCCCATCCTCACAGCTCTCTGCTCTCTGCTCTCTCTCGCTCTCTCTCTCATTGCCCCTCCCCCACTAAAGTGATACGTATTATACCATATGATTTTCAGAAATGCATCATTTAAAAATCAGCACCTGTATATACTACATTAAGTTCTCTACTAAAAATATCATTTTATTCTTCACCATGCGATTAACTTCTCATTTTTTTTTAAATGAGGGATTGAAACAGATCCTTTCCCAGACTGCTCCCCCACTAACACAGAATCCCACACTCAGGCTTTGGTCACGTCACCATCTCACCTAAGTCTATGGCAGAAATTCTCACTGGAGTCACTGTTCCCGCACCACGGCCTTTACTGTGTCCACAAGACACAGGACCAGTTTTTTCCCCCACCACTGGTGAAAGCAGTGGATGTTTTTAACAAGGTCTTCTTGTTTTCAAAAGAGAATAAATTGGAAGGAGGTGTTTTTTGCTCAGCTATATTACAGAACGAGGTTGCATCAGGAGGCCTGTGTCTATTTCTGCCCAAACTGTTATTTCTCTGGGGCTTAAGGAGAGCTTGGCCCTTCCTCAGGCTGAGTGCACATCCCAAGGGAAATGCAGGCAGAAGTGCTTCTATCAAATAGGTTTCCTGAAAATTTTGTAGAGTTGTTGGCTGCTTATATTCAAGTCACACTCAAAATTTAGAATGAGTTTTACTAAAAATATCTCAACACAAAGGGGACATGGAAAAGGTATAAAATCGAACAATTTATATAAAAGAAAACAAGAACAAAGAAATAAGATACTTTTTCCAGATTATTTCATTTTCTAAACATTGCTTTATCAGCAGTGATGAACATGGAAAGTACATGTTCTGGAAAGTACAAGTTCATTAAACAACTACTGAGCTACATAAGAGACCAATTGCTAATACATCTACTTAAAATTGCATATTTTAGTTTTATGGGAGTGTGAAGATTTTTTCACAGGGAACATACCCATGGTTCCCTTAAATGCTAATGAATTTATTCCTGGTTCTGAGCTTAGGGTAGCTGCTGGTAGTGTTTGGGGGTCAAATATAGGATCAAGGATTTGTACAAGGGTCGCCTTATGCAAGGCAAGTAGATTAACTTCTGTGCTCTCTCTCCAGCTCACTAATTACATATCTTGATATTCCATAATGTACATAGAAAGAGCTAGAGCACTCTTCTAGTTGAATATGTTGCAAGTTTTACTAAAGCGCTTATTTTTGTTCCAGGCACTATTATACACTATATATACATTAATTGATTTGACTCCAAGTAATTATCTGAACAATCATTGTTCTCATTTTATAGGCAGAGAAACTGAGGGAGGTAAGTAACTTACCTAGGGCCATGTGGTTTATTAGTTCTTAGAGCCACAGATTCCACCTAGAGTTACTTGCCTATATTATCATAAACTCTAAGCTATTGTCCTTTACTTCTCCAGGAAGAGAGAAGAAAATGGATAAACAATACTGAACTACATTGCGTGCTCAGAGCTCACTGATTGACAGCGAGTATAACCATACTCAGGGTTGACTACTGCAAAGCCATGTGTGGACCCTTCCCAAGAGGTGGAGAATTTGATATTTCAGGGAACTCAGAAGAGGGTGAGGCATGGCCTTAATCCAACTTCTTTCTCTCCAACTCTTCTAAGGGATTTTAAGCAAGAATATGGATTCAAACCACAGCAATAAAACTTAAAAGTGTGCCTGTGAAGGAAGCCGTCTAGGGTTGGGGGGTCAGCGGTGGTGTGAAGAAACCTGAGAACCCAGGAAAAGGGAAGTTGACACTGGTGATGGGTTTGGTGCTGGAACAGAGTAAAACACAACTATGAATCACATTGTAAACCACAGTGTCTTAATGCAAAAAATAAAAATTATAAAATCAATTATATAAAATTATTAATACTACTGTTATAGAACAGACTTGCGATGCCCTTGAATGTCACAAGAAGAGGTTTTGGCTTGGGCTTTCTTTTGCACATTGAGTAGAAATTTTATGTTTGGTTTTTTTTTTCAATTGTTGACATTATCACAATCACCAGGGCTTTGCACATGTATCTGGCTGTGGAGCGCTCACATCCAGTTGAGGCATTTATGTGGGTTCATGCACCAGGCTGCGGTGCTTCATACTCAACCACAATGCTCCCCCAAGGCTAAGAACTCTTCTCATTGACGTGCTTGAGCACTCTCTTGCCAGCCAGTGGCACTTCCAGGATTTCACACACCTCTCAACCTTTTATATGCTTTTCTGCAATGGGGCCAGAGCTGCTGGAAATCACCTGTGCTATCAGAGATCAGACAGTGGAGCTGGCCTGGCCACTCTAACAGTGAAACTACCAGGCAGACAGGCAAGCAGGCTCAAAGCATCTGTGCTCTTCCTCCATTTGAGATCAGACATTCTTCCGTAAGAAATATGGAACTTCCAAAGAGAAGGTCACCTCTGAGTGTTACATTAGTCAGGAGAACAGTTTGGCTTGTAGAGAAACCCAGGGTCAGGAGACTAATAGTCCCCACACAGAAAAGTGAAAGCCTGGATCAAGGTAACAGTCACTGAGATGTACATGACTGCCAGGCCCAGAGGAAAGGTTCTTCTTTCTTCCTTCTCCTTCCTCCCTACCTCCTCTGCAGAAGTGAGCATTCTTTTATAGATTCAAATAGCATTGGGTATAAGACCACTTCAACCAGAAAGAACAGCAAATAGTTAAGTATCCTAACATCTTGTCTGCGTGATTAAACATTGATATTCCCAAACATCTGCCTGGAAATTTCCAAAGAGCACCTGCTTTGAAATAAAGAACAAGCACCTCAACTTTAATCTGGGTTTTTGTTTTGGGGCTCAGATTTGGGGGGACAGATATATCTTTCTCTGCTTTTATAACATCCCCCACCCCGTCACAACTTCTTAGGTGAATGGATGACTTTCAAACCAAACTTACCGCCCTGAACAGAGGTCCATGTACATTTTTTCAGTGTAAGAGTTTGTGCCACATTTTATAAAATCTGCAGGAAACAGAATAAGAAAGAAGCTCTTGAACCTGGCTCTGCTCCCTGCAGTACACAGCTGGGAAGGGTTTAACATTTTACTTCCTTTAGTATTCCATTCCAAGTTTATAAAAAATCTCAGAAAAATATTTTATATTGATATGCTAACCAATATCAACAATGTGACTGAGCCATGGGGACAGAAAGGACCATCCCCAAAAAGCAGAATGTCTACAATGTGCTATTTAAAGCTATATGGTGTGTGTGTGGGGGGGGGGGAAAGACAACACCCACCTCAAAATGTTGCTGGTGTTTAACTCTCCTGACAGGAGCTTTCTTTACCTAAACTCTCACTTTTATCATGTAAAAAAATTTTAATTGCATTTGCCTTTGCCTCAAGGAAAAATACAATTAAAGAAGAAGCAATGGGAAAAAAAACAGAAAAGGGGGCTGGAGCGATAGCCTAGTGGGTACGCCTCTGCCGGCCTGGGTTCGATCCCGGCATCCCATATGATCCCCGAGCACCGCCAGGAGTAATTCCTGAGTGCAGAGTCAGGAGTAGCCCCTGAACATTGCCGGGTGTGACCCAAAAAAGCAAAAAAAAAAAAAAAAAAAAGAACAATGGAAAAATCTATTAACATAACTAATCATTCCTAATGTTTTTGTGAAATATTCGTATGGTAGCAATGCCATGATCTACAAAAAAGGCACTTGCCACAGCCTGGACCACCTAGGACATTTCTCCTCTGTCCCCTGATCCTGTCCCTCCAATGTCCCATTCCTCTTTATCACCATCATTGCCCACAAATACAACACATGGACTCTTTAAACAGATACCTAAAATATCTTTAGAAAAACTAGAAGATTCTGTTTATTCTCTTTTCTCCCATTGTCCTCTTTCATATACTTTCTGGAAACCAGAAAATACAAGCAATCTTCACCCATCAAAACGGTGACTACACTGTTGACCACAGATACAAGTCCTTTATCATGAAGATGTTTAAAGTTTTTGATGTTTTCTTTGGTCAGGGCAACAAAATTCCTCAAAAAAGAAAATATTTCCTAATCACAGTTGCTATTTCATGCAATGAGCAATTAAATGCACCTCTCCTCATGAACTTTATTTATGTTATGTAGAATGAGGCATTAAAAACAATGTGGTTTAACCACACTTAAACTTTCTAGCTTCTCCCTGTGTTCATACCTCCAGTTGAATTAAAAAACAACTGACTGGAAATTGGTGTCAGGGGCACGTGCCCTGCATATACAAAGAGCCAGGTTCAGTCCCTGGCACAGTATGTTCCACAAATATATCAGGTTTTGCCTTGGTGGTCTCTAGCACTGCAGGGTCCAAATAGTATCTCATTGCAGACATGAATATTGATTGAACAGCTTGTCTGTGTACCCCCAGGATCCCTAAGTACTGCTTGGGAGTCTCTCTCAAGGATTAAAAAAAAAACAAAAAATCTGCCTTGAAACTTTGTAAAAATAATCCAAACTATTCAACATTCACAAATGGAAGGTATCTCAAAAATATTTACCAGTGCATAAAGGGAGGTAAGAATATGATTTTTCAAAATGTTACATCATCTTGTCCTTTGCATTGCTAAAGCATCTCTGCAACCCAGAGGCCAATTTAAGACTATTGTTGTTGGAGCCTGGGAGACAGTAGAAGGGTCAAGTACATGCCTTGTATGTTGCTTACCTCAGTTTGATTTGATTCCTGCAGCCACATGATCTCCTAAGCATTACCTGCCGCACACTGGTGGTGTTCTGGGTATTCCCTGGCACCTCAGGGCCTGAGATATAACACATACTCAAGCCCCAATATCCAACCACAGACCCAGTTGGATAAAAATCATCAGAACTAGCTCCTGGATCCCCTGAGTACTGCGTGGGAGGACACCCCCAGAAAAGGAGAAAACAAATGGCACAAGTTTTGTTTTGGTGTTGTTGTCAACTATTCTTTTAAAGATCAAGAAGAATCATTAAACCCTAAATAAAAAAGACACTAGCCTATATAATTTTCTTATAATAAGAAACATATTGTTTTTCTTAAGAAAAATGAAATAAAAATATCATTTGAAAATAAATAAAATGATTTATATCTATAGATAGTGATAGAGAACCTTTAGGTATTAAAATGAATACCTTTAGGGATTAAAATGAAACTTCAAAAATAAAAGAAAGTAATAGCATATACTTTATTTTCATTCATTGTTGAGAAAAGGGTGAAAGAGAAGCCTTGAGGCCCTGGTTCTAGTTGTTCTCTGACCCAGAAGCACCCGGAGGATGACAGTCACCAAAAAGAAGGCCAAGGTTCCAAAGATACCACTGCCCAAGAAGCCATCCCCAAACATTACATTAAGTTTCCAACTTCTTACAACCTGCTCAACATGTTTCTGGCTATGGTTTTGCCTTCACCCAACAAAGTAACCTCTATAATCTGTATAACTCTATAACAAAGTAAACAGAAACTCTATAATCTTCATGTCCAGTTATCACCTGTAGGTCATCTTTGTCTCTACTGTTCCTTACACAAAGGAAGAAGGAATTCCCCCAAAATGCTCCTCCTGCTAAGCACAAGAGCTCATCATTTCAATTTCAATGCTATTTTCAGAAGCCTATGAGAAGCGTGACCATCCTAAAACTCTGATTTGTGGGTCAATACAGAAACTGTTGATTCAAATGCCTGTAGGAGCCAGAAGATTCTTAAATGGTGCAGCACACGGCTGGTCAGATACTAGGGAGATGGGGAGTGACTAGAGTCTCTGCTGCATCCAAAGTGGCAGGTGAACAAACCCACGTGCAAATAAGAGTGCAGTTCTGTAAAAGCCCTCGATTTTTCCAAAATTAAAAAAGGCTGCTCTCTTTCTTAGCGGTTTAAAGTTTAGGATCATAGCTGAACATAGAAGCTGCAAGATTAGTTGGGTTCTTTTCAAAAATCAAAGATTCAATTGACTATAGAAGAAGCTCCACCTGGAACCCTTAGCTAATTTCCCTGCAAGGGTTGAACAATACCCTGAAATACCAAAACCTTTTCAGTTATATCCTAAAAGTTACCACAAAAACACAGAGTTTTAGGAAAGTATTTAGGGTGACGAGATGTTCATATTTTTGGAGCTGTGCAGAGTAATAGTGAGTGCCTACATAGCTTACACAAGAAGACTCAACTTAAAAGATGGTTCCACTCACCTCTTCTTAAGAAAGATGCCAGTGATAGCTGCTCTAAGAATAACAGCTGAAACCATTTGAGAAACAAAAGTTTCCATGCAGAGAGTAATGATAAACTTCTCTTTGGCCTTGAAAGGCTCAGTTGAAGAAGACCTTAAATATCTGCATTGGGCAAGATCCCTTGATTTTTTCATTGCATGTTGCACACTAAGTTAATGACAAATTTCGATTCCCTTTTCTGTTTCGTGTACAAACTACACTGATACTAAACCGTTTATTCGGTTCTTATGAGGGAATGATTTAATCTGACCTTTTCTGTCCTATGTCATGATAGCCCAATTCTTCTTTCATTTATTCACTTTTGTTTACTGTTTTCTAAGTTTCATTAAGACACAATTATTTACAAAATGTTTTAGGCATATCATGTTCCAGCACCAATGCCACCACCAGTATCAGCTTCCTTCCAGAAGTATCCCCAGGTCCCCTCCACTCACCCCCTTTCCTTTCCCAGTCTGCTCTTTGACAAGCACATTTTTATGTTTGTTGTGATTTGAATCCCTGCCTTTACTGCTACAGAGTCTGCACTCTAATATCCAGTTATACCATAGCTCTGCCCCATCAATGTACCTGGGTCCTTGGCTCCAGCTCACATTTCTTCCCCCTTCCTTTTCTTAATCCACCACCTCAGTTTCTTTTGCCATCCAATTAGTCTAATATCACACGTAACTGAGGTCATCCTTTTTTTTTCTTTCTCCTGGCTCACTTCTCCTAGCATATCTGCCAGTTTCATCCAGGCGGCAGCAAATTGAATGTATTCATTGTTCCTTGCAGCTGCATATTCCACGGTGCTGTATGCCAAATCTTCATAACCCATTCATCTGCCCTTTTGAATTAATATTTCTGTATTCTGGGGGGGTAGATAGCCAAAAGTGGAGTGGCTGGGTCATACAGCAATTCAATCCTAAATTTACAGAGAACTCTCCATGCTGTTATTGATAGTTATTAAACCAGACAGCGTTCTCACCAATCCTGGATGAAGTTCCTTTACATCACTCCTCTCTAATACAGGTTGATTCCAGTACTGTTGATATGTGCCATTTTCACTGGCATAAGATGATATCTCATTGTCATCTTTATTTTTATTTTCCTTATAATGTGATGAGCATTTTTCATGTGCCCTATTGGCCATCATCCTGTCTTTCTCCAGGAAGTATCTGTTTATTTTCTTACCCCCATTTTGGAGTGGTGGGAGTTGGGGGTATTGGGCTACACCTATTTGTGCTCAGGGACCCCTCTAGTGAGCCTCGTGAAACCATATGAGATGCCACGTGAGTTGGCCACGTGCAAGGCAAACATGCTACCCTCTGTACTATCTCTCCATCCCTTCGCCCCCATTTTTTTATAGGGCTTTTGGATTTGTTTTCTAATACTTATAAAATACTTTATCCTGGATATTAATCCTTTATCTGTTGTTGAGAGTGAATATTTTTTACCACTATAGTTAGCTGTCTTTTGTATTAAACCATGTTTCTTTTGCCATGTAGAAACTTTTTAATTTGATGTAGTCTCATTTGTTTATTGTCTATTCTGGTACCTTTACCAATGGTATCACATCATTTATGACAAATTTTAATGACATAACACAAGTGATGCTAAACAAATTAATTTTTTTTTAAATAAAGCGTTTCATTTTTAAAATAAGGATTAAGCTTCTTCCATATTCCAGGCCTTAGAATCTGAAAACAAAGGTGAGAAAGCCAAATTCTTGCTCAAATCAATGTTTCTCAACCAGGGTCTATATGGACCCCTGGTGGACTTCAGATTATTCTAATCAAATAAGTGAGAGCCATAGCATAAGACTAGGGACAGGCCAATAGAAAAGGGGGTACAACTAAAGGAAACAAGGTCAGAAGGGGCCACAATTGGAAATAAATTGATAAGCACATTTTTTTCTGAATCCTAGTATGAGCAATTGTCATATGTATATATAAACATATATATACATATGTCTCATATATATGTCATATATATATTTATATATATATAGAAACCAAATGCTCATGTGAGAGAACACATGCGCATGAACAAAATGCTCTGATGCTATAGGCATGAACTCTACCTGTGAGTTAGAGGAAGGGATATGTAAGTTAAGCTTTAAAGGATTGTAAAATTGGGCAGTAAATAGTGGGTAAGGAGCTTACTTTGCATGTGACTTACCTGGGTTCAATCCCTGGTACCATATAGTGGTCACCAGCAGTAGGTTCTGAGCACAGAATCGGAAGTAACTGATGAATAAAACTGGGTATGCCCCCCCAAAAAACAAAAATGTTAATAAAAAAGAAAATAAATAATTTTAAATGATTGTGAATGGAAGAAAAACGGTTTTAGAACATGAAGTCTAGAATTTTATATTTATAAACCCTATTATCCTTTAAATTTTCCTTTAAAGTTGTTTGCATGTTGGGTTTTCTTTTTGTTTTCATTATGAGCACTTGAGAAATTTAGAAATTTTCTTTACTAAGACCATGTTGCCCTTTGAATTTAGCTGGGGTCAACTTATAAATATTTCTCATCTCTTTCACTAGCTGCTAACTTTGGTTAAATAAGATCTCATAAAGTGACATGACTTTTAATAACAAACTCAATGCATAAAACTGCTGAAGTATTTGAGAAAGAGAAAAACCTTATGCCTATACATATCAAATGATACAGAATATGAAAATATCCTGGAACATAAAGTAGATTGGTTAGAAAGAACCCCATCATAAATTAACCTCAGTTCTGTGCAAGTGAAATGGCAATTGTATATAAACAGGACAATTTTCAAAACCAATATTTTTTTGTGTTATTAGATTGATGTCCCAACCCATGGATGTCTCATTGTCATTTGAAGCTTATGCCAGCCTATTTAATTCTTGAAGCCTTAATTACGTCCTTCCCAGGAGATGAACTATGGGTGGAAAAATCATGATCTTTCTGCACTATAACAAATCAGCTGGAAAAAAGTCTGAAATTCTTTAAAAAATGAGGAAACACATCATGCATTTTTAGATTTATCATGCCACATGCCTTCAAGGTAATTATCATTTGTCATTTTTGGTTTATACATGGGAAAAATATGATAAGAGATAGGCAAAATTAAATCAAATGCTTTTAGCAAGCTCTTAATGAATTCCCTGTACTACTGTTTACATTGCGAGACTATCTATTTGTACATCATCTGTCATTTGTTTCCAAAGGGTTCTATTTTATGCTATGATACATACAGTGCTATGAATCAGCTAATTATACAATAACCTTTACCAGAAGCAAAATCTGAAATACATGGATTTCAGAGCAGTTATTTCTAATCTTCATCTTAAATTACATCTGTTTTTTAAATCAGGGAAAGAGGGGACATTGGTAAATAAGACACCTACATCCTAAGCAATTGATGATTTAATTTTTGTTGGACAGAATAATTAATAAATAAACTCTGCCTGGCAAAGGATTTCTATTTCCAGCAACTAACAGCCACATATGAACAGTATTTTTTCTTCTTTTAATGATACAAGTTGGCCAGACTCACTGATCTTACCTGATGAATTGCTCAAGATATAGAGGAATAACCTCTGATGGGTTCCAAAAGGCATTTTGTGAAAAAGGCGAACATGAATAAATAACCCACCGATTTCATATTTATCCCTATGCAAATGGGTTCAGAACCTTCCCCTTTTTTCTATTTTTTCACTGTGAAGTCTCCGATAATTGCCTCTGTGATGGGAAATGTTCTGCCTTTGACTTATTCTGTGAACTTTGCCAAAACACGCTGAATGATGAAAATATCTCCCAATTTCTCTCCTTTCCTCTCCCTTCAGCCTCTCTGTTCTATCTTTCTACCACTATGGCATTTAGCACATTCTCAACTCCCAGAATGCAACATACCTGAAAGGCAATTGATGGTTCAAGGTGGGGGATGGGTGGATCAGGGATAATAACTTCCTTCTTCCCATCACTTTGTTAGCATATGGGAGAAAAGATATTCTTTGTGTTTCTGGATAGATGAGGCCATGTGGGTTAGCCCACACATGGTTGTGTGAACTGATTGTTCCCATCAGATGAGTCAGTAGAGACGGGAATGTTCATTTCCGTGGAGGGGTATTTGTCAATGTGATGCTGGAAAAAAATGCAGTGTTCTTTATCACCAGCTCCTCCCTCATGGATTTCCTACAGTTGTTCTCTCTATTCACCAACTGCATTGTAGAGCACAAACTGTATTCGAGTGGCCAAAATGAAATGTTTGCTGACCAAACACAAATATCCACAGGTTGTGAGCTAGGATCAGTGTTTCTCAGCCTTTTCCAGATCATAGCCCCTGTGATTGTTTTTTCCCTGTGGCCTCTGTCCAAATCGTGGGGTTCCTAGCCTCATTGCTTGCCCCCATTTATGTGAATTTAACCTGTGGCCCTTGAAATATACTAGGTCCTGCAGAGGACCATCTAGTCCACAGTTGAGAAATGCTACTCTGGAGTTTTAGAACATTGGCAGGAAGGGAGATGGAGTGAAATGCAGAGATTTGTTTTCAGTCACCCCCATGATTTTATTTCTCTATGTCCTTCATGGTTCCACTTGCCCTTCACTGACTGCTTTTTGTCAAAGACGATGCAATGACAACATCCTAGTCACATACTCTTTGTGACCGCAGAGTCGTGAAAAAGAGAAGCCCCCCCTTTCTAAATTATTCAATTTGACTTTTTTTTCATTTGAAAAGGGGATATAAACCCACAGTTCTTTTCTTACTCAGCAACCAGTATGTCATCTACC
Source organism: Cryptotis parvus (assembly GCA_021461705.1). Taxonomy (NCBI): domain Eukaryota; kingdom Metazoa; phylum Chordata; class Mammalia; order Eulipotyphla; family Soricidae; genus Cryptotis; species Cryptotis parvus. Next base: position 114,522 of record JAJIBD010001630.1, read on the forward strand.
GTATCTAATAAGTGCTGGTAGATACTTTAGTGACAAACTAAAGGTGCTTGAGAGAAGTTGAAACCAAATCTCTGAGCATTACAGGATGTGAAACAGCCTGTGGAAACAAAAGCTCTTTGACACCTTAAAACCAGCAGATGATACATCCCAAAGTTGGGGACACGAACCTACCCCATTATTCAGCAGCAGAGGTAAACTTTTAAAAGTAAAACTGAGTGTCCTTCACATTTAAAGAAAAATATGAGAAAATAAAATATAGATTTTAAAGCCCAAAATGTTATTCTACTTCCTCATCTCATGTTTCCCCCTTCAGGACCAAGCTTACAAAAGGAATTTTGGTTTTTTTGTTGTTTTTCAGTTTCTTTATTTATTTTGCTATTATGCACACATCTTAAAAATAGATTTTATGTATTTTATGTTATTGTTATCAATTAGGTCATATATTTTATTTTTTTCATTTGTGGAAGCACGCTTTCCTTTTATTTTTTTTTATTTTTTTAAGTATTTTATTATACCACCGTGAGATATACAAATAAAAAGATATACAATTAAAAAGTTCATGTTTGGGTTTTTGGTCATACAGTGTTTCAGCACCCATCCCTCCACCAGTGCCCATCTCCCACCACCAACATCCCCGGTTCCCTCCCCCTTCCCCCAGCCCACCTCCATGGCAGGTTCTTTATTTCTTTCCCTTTCTCTCTCTTTCTCTTTTCCTTCCCTTCCAGACTATGGATTACAGAACATACATTAAAAGGTTGTCATGTGTATCCTTTTTGCCTCTATTTAATGCTCAGTTCTAGGTTGGCATTAGTACCCTCGACTATTATTAGCACCCTGTTCCATTTTCTGTCTTACCTAGCCTCTGACTCCCACACGTTTGTGATAATTTCCACCTTTGACAAGACCTCCTGATATATGTTTCACTTGACCTTGGATATTGGTATCATAATATGTACATATATATTTATGCCATGCAAATAAATGCAGTCATTCTGTATCTGTCTCTCTCCTTCTGGCTAATTTCGCTCAACATAATCTTCTCCATGTCCATCCATTTATAGGCAAATTTTATAACTTCATTTTTCCTAACAGCTGCATAGTATTCCATTGTGTAGATGTACCAAAGCTTCTTTTATCCAGTCATCGATTTTCGGGCACTCTGGTTGCTTCCAGATTCTGGCTATTGTGAATAATGCTGCTATGAACATAAAAGTAGGGATGGTGTTTCCGCTGGCGTATTTTTGGTTTCCCAGAGTAGATTCCCAGGGAGTGGTATGGCTGGGTCAAATGGGAGTTCAATTTCTAGTCTTTGGAGGAAAGTCCATATTGTTTTCCAGAAAGGCTGTACCAGCCGGCATTCCCACCAACAATGGATGAGTGTCCCCTTTTCCCCACATCCATGCCAGCACTTGTTGTTCTTGCTCTTTTGAATATGTGCCAGTCTCTGTGGTGTAAAGTGGTATCTCATTGTTGTTTTTATTTGCATCTCTCTGATGATTAGTGATGATGAGCATTTTTTCATATGTTTTTTGGTCATTCGAATTTCTTCCTTGCTGAAGTTTCTGTTCATTTCTTCTCCCCATTTTTTGATGGGGTTGTTTGTTTTCTTCTCGTAAAGTTCTACCAGTGCCTGATATATCCTGGATATTAACCCCTTATCAGATGGGTATTGGGTGAATATTCTTTCCCCATTCTGTGGACTGCTTTTGTATCTTAGTCACTGTTTCTTTTGAGGTGCAGAAGCTTTTTAGTTTCATGTAGTCCCATATGTTTATCTTTTCTTCTAGTTGCTTTGTTAGTGATGTTTCAACTTTGAAAATAATAATTTTAACATTTATGATTTTGACATCCTGCCCCTTGAGGTTTTGCAGATATGGCTGCGGTGCCTGTCTGCATCAGCAGGTGGCAGACAGGGCCTGTTTACATCCAGGGCTCTGCCCCATGGGCCCCTGGATGGTTGATAGTCTGACATAGTAAAAGACTGGGTCCCCTGGATGAACCCAGAGCCATGGCAGAGCCTGGCAAGCTGCCTGTAATGTATTCGATATGCCAAAAATAGTAACCATAATGGACCTCACTCCCAACAAATGGAGACTTTACTCCATTTATTTGCTCGTGCCTGCTAGAGCAAATAGATAAACAACAGGAAGACGAGTGACAAGTGATTTTGACATAGCCAGTTACTACACCTCACCACTACCATCAGAGAAAGGACTTGGAGGGAGTGTGTTGGGTCAGACCCAGTAGTGCTCAGGGGCTAGTCCTGCTTCTGTGCTCAGGAGTGACTCTGAGCAGGGTCGGCACACCATATGTGATGTTGCAATCAAGTCAGGTTAAGCAATAAGCTAGAAAAGCTTCTTATCCCCTCTACTATGGCTCTAACACTTAAAGGTCTTTTAAACTTCTAATGTCACTTTTACACTCCCACTTCCCCTCTTCTTCAAATTTTTCTATCCCTCACTTCCCCAATCTCCTCCTTACAGTACTCCCACACTCCCTAAAAGTCCTTAAGGAAGAACACTAAATGCCCTTTTTTGACATCTTTGCCATGCCCACATCACCAAGTAAAATCTGTGTCAATTGATTGTCATCAACTGCCTCCATTTGTAATACCACAAACATACAGAACTTTATACCAAACAGAAACTGGTCCCCAATATTAGAAAAGCAGAAAGTAGATACTGGCAGCATGTTGAGATTATTCATCTTTGGCTGGGGAGACAGGGATACACCCAGCTCTGCTAAGAGTTTATTCCTGGCTCTGCATCCAAGGATCACTCCTGGTAGTGCTCAGGGATCATATGTGGTACCAGAGATTGAACCAGGGTTGGCCTCATTCATGGAAAATATTTTAAACCCTATACTATCTCTCCAGCCCTATAAAATAATTCATCTTTTAATAACAATCTCCCAGAAACCAAAGCATAAATCAGAAAATAATCTTATAAATTCATAATAAATATATTTCTGTCATTCCGCATAAGCGTATTCTTACTTGTGTGACCTGCCTATAGCTGAACTCAAGTTACGTGGAGGCCAGGAACCAGAGGAACCAGAGAGAAAGTTTAACAATTCAGTGTTTCAGAGTTTCTCATTAAGCTTGGCTTCAATTCCAATAAAGTCCCAGCCCATCTATATGCTAGGCCTAAACACCCCAAGTCTGTAATATGCTCTTCCTTACCTTAATAGTATATTGCTATTAAAAAAAAGACAATGTCACTTTTGCCTCTGAACTCAGCTTTTCTGTTTTCCATACATCTACTAATTCTATTCTCATTAACAAGTTTTCTACATAAGTTTTATTTTTATTTAATTTATCTGGGGGAGAGTGTTGAGGCCATGTCTGGCTGTGCTCAGGGCTCACTCCTGGCTCTGTACTAAGGGATAATTCTGGCAGTGTTCAGGAGCCAATATGTGGTGCCAGGGGGTTAATCCCATGTCAGTCACATGCAAGGCATGTGCCTTACCAGCTGTACTAGCTCTCTGGCCCCTTTACATATATTTTAATATAGAGAAGTAGGTTGCTAGACCAGTCTTGAACCTGTTCGTTTTGCATGCCTCTGATCCCTTTCACATTAAGATGTTAGCTGTGTAAATTCACCCATTTCCTTGACTCCCTCTATCCTGGTTGTTTGTCTTGGATGCAGCAGTAAATTCTTGCTGGTTTTCTTCATGGCAGGTCCCTATACCTATTTCTTCATGGCAGGCCCTCTCCCACATCCAATTCTCAGCTACCTTCATTTTTCCTACTTACAAGTCCTTGGAAAATCCTAACTTGCTCTAGTCTTTAGACCCATCTCTAGATGTCCATATCCATCCCTGGTTCAGCCCGTCAGATGTATGTTCTTCTGTCCAACAAAGACACAAATCCATTGAGATAAATTCACTTTTCATTTTCCAGCTTACTGAGTTAACATTAGTAATATGATAAAGTAGAAGTAAAATTATTACTTAGACATTCAGCTCTACTAATAGGAAACAGTGAAATAGAACACACTAATGCCTGCATTAACAAGCATTCCCAAATTCTACTGTGGGAACAAATACTGGCTTAGAAATCCCAAAACATGGTCTATTTAATAAAGGGCTGCTACAAAGGAATACATACCTTTGTTTCTCTATATCCTATATTTAAAATGGCAGGGCTTAGCCTCATGTTGTCTGGTGTCTTCTAATTCTGAAATTCCTATAACCACAAAGGGATCCATTTTACAGTGTGCATGCCTATGTATTTTCTCTGGCAAAATAAAAGGTTTCTAAATGCAATTCTCAATGATGTGTCTTTCTAACTTGAACCAGGGACTGTTTGCCAAAGCTTTTAGTTTGAAAAACTCTTAGAACCAACTGGTGGCCAAAATTCATGCGACTAACAAAAGAAATGAATTATTACCTCTTCCTGCAACCCACTGCCCTGTGGCCTGAGACCTGGCTCAGGCCTGGACCCCCAGAAGGGGAACAGCTGGGCCCTGCTGGGACCGCACAGGTGTCTACTCACCAGCTCATGTTGCAGTGAACCGGGGCTACCCAAAAGCAATTTGGCTGCCCCCAGCCAGATTATAAATTCCTCAAGGGCAGGGAACACATCCTTTTATATTTTTCCTCTATCCATATGGTGTAGAGAAAGGAAATAATTCTTTTGGGCGAGCAGCCCAGTCAGGAGCTGAGGAATGTTTTCCGCCCCCCATCCTCAGCCTGCCTCCTCCCTTATAATCATAAGAGGAAGCCGTTCAGGAATAGCTTTTTAAGAAGTGCTTCGGTCCTGCCCGCCTAAGGAGATCTGTAAGTAGTTCATGCTCTCCCACACAATCAGGCCCATTGATGTATTGAGTGAGATGTCCCTGCGCTGAAGGATGAGGCTGCCAGCGTTCTGTGGTGCTCCCAGCCCCTGGGCCGCGGCACCTTCTCCTCAGGCCCTGCCCCAGCCATCAGACTAACTGACCTAAAAGGCGTGACCACAGACTGCTCAACCACCCACAACGGGGCTAGAACCTGTGACCAGAGAAACACCAGCCAGAATCAACAGGGTCCTCCTTGGCTGCCCAAGGCAGGCGGGAAGGTTAGCCAGTGTCAACTGGGCTGAAGTATTTGCCTGATTGGGTCCTCTCAGCTTTGGGAAAATAAAAGAAATGACTGAGATGGCAAACCCGAATATCACACCTAAAACTGAATGTATCCCACTCTCCCACTCTCTCACACATTTTAATGAGCAGCGTCCCCCAGCCCCCACCCCGCCCTGGGTAACTCAGCTGCCACCATGCAGTTCTTCTGGCTTCCTGTAACTCCAGCAGAAACAAAGCTGCAGCGTGAGGTGTCAGTTCTCAGTCTTCGTGATTTATTGTTACCATCACCACTGCCATTATTTCTATTGTCTATATACTGCTGTCCATACTGTTGCCCTGGTGTAAGACAAGATGGAAGGAAGGAAGGAAGGAAGGAAGGAAGGAAGGAAGGAAGGAAGGGAAGGAAGGAAGGAAGGAAGGAAGGAAGGAAGGAAGGAAGGAAGGAAGGAAGGAAGGAAGGAAGGAAGGAAGGAAGGAAGGAAGGAAGGAAGGAAGGAAGGAAGGAAGGAAGGAAGGAAGGAAGGAAGGAAGGAAGAAGGAGGGAGGGAGGAAGGAAGGAAGGGAAGGAAGGAAGGAAGGAAGGAAGGAAGGAAGGAAGGAAGGAAGGAAGGAAGGAAGGAAGGAAGGAAGGAAGGAAGGAAGGAAGGAAGGAAGGAAGGAAGGAAGGAAGGAAGGAAGGAAGGAAGGAAGGAAGGAAATTTTATTTTCTACTTTTTCCTATTAGTAAAAGGTTTCCCAGGTTAGTTTGATTCCCTCCCATTTGCTTCCTAGAGGAAATAACTATCAGTAGTTATGTATGCCCCAGGATTAATAGATTAGTGATTACATAAACATAGCTCTTACATTAAAATTAAAGAAATATATTTTAAAATAGAATATACATAAATGCATTTCATATGCACAGCCATACACATGCCTATATACATTCCCATTTGTCTCACAAATGGACCATAGCATACTATTTACCACATAATGTTTCTATTCAGAATCACTTTGCCATTCATATGAAAATTCATAAATTAATGTACACTTCCTTTGGGAAAGAGTGATTGGGAGATTGGGTTATACCTGACAGTACTTAGGGCTTACTCCTGGCTCTGCATTCAGAGGTTACCCCTAGTGGACTTGGGGGACCTTATGAGGTGACAAGGATTAAACCCAAGTAAGGCAAGTCCGCTACCTGCTGTACTATTGTACTTTGACCCCTGATGTATATTTTCTTTATAAAGTACAGCATGGTATTCCTAATACAGCTAGTCCATAGTTTACTCTGTCATCCTTTCCTCAGATGTTTGTCTTGGCTTACTTCTAAGTTTATTTCAACACAACTTTCAATCCCTTGGCGCTGACTACTCTTCTTGCTTTTGCCTCTATGGCTGCTGTTTACTGATTGTATAATTGTATATTCAACCTCTTTTGTTTCTCACACATCCTTTCTGGACAGAGAAGACCCCCTTTGCTGTCTGTCCAGGACACTTGTACCCCTTCATGGCCTCTTGCACTTCTTCTACCACCTTCCTTGATGTTGGGCTCTGTTTCTAGAGACATCTGCCATCGACTTAGCCTTGTTACTGTGTCTTCTTGTGGCCCTCTTGGGTTGGATTCTGCAGGATAAATTTCTTCCTTATATTTCTGGAACTAAAGGACAGATCTCAGACCCTGGGTATTTTCTAAAAAAAACTGCACCCCAGCTTCATAGTTATAGAGTCAGTAACCTCACTGGTGATAATATTCTACTGAATGACATCTACAATACTTACCTGAGCTATATTTGCTGGAACCATCCCTCCAGAATAAATTCATCCCATCATAGTTTTAAAATCTCTGACTCTCAGGTCTCATCAAATCGCAAAAAGGAATTTACGCATGTTGTCCTAAATTTCCAATGAGGAAGATTTCCTGAGCTAAGATTTACCCAGCTTCACACTTTCTTGTGCATAAACAGGTTAGTTGTAAAAATATTTTTTTCTTTTTCAAAAAAAAATATCCCATTCCTGTTGCTGTTATTGTTGTGAGCACTTGGCATCAGGCACACTTGCTTCTGATGCTTACACACTTGTTTGTGGCACTTGTTAGAAGTCTCCCACTTAGTTAAGGTACTCATACACTCCAGGTTATAATATCAGAGACTGCACACTTTGTGTTACTGGGGATCCACACTTGGCATGTGAAAGGAGATGGAACCTCGCAGTCTCATGTGTCCAAGACAGGAGCTCTGCTACCAAACCACATCTCTTGGATCTAAAAAAGATTTTTAATAGCGCTGTGATCTAAAAGTGCTTGGTGGAGGAGGAAATTTGGAATACTCGTGAGAGTATCCTGGCACTTGGGTACAGAAATTCTGTTAGAATAACACAAAATAGTCCTAGTACTACAATATTAAAACAATATAAAAAACAATAAGGTAAAAGAATTACTCTTGCCTTGCATTGTGGGAAAATGTCAAAAGTCAAATATGCAGCACAGAAAATGCTCCTCTTTTATCCCTCCAGAAATTTTTCTTAGGATCTGGAATTTTTTGTTAATGCCTTCCATAGTATCATAGTTGGATTACACTAGATGCAAACACATGAAGATTGCTTAAATGGCAAAGAGAAATATAAATAGGCTTCCTTGTCTCATAGGCAGTTGAGAAGGGTGGAAGAAATAAATGCAAAGTCCCTCTTCTAAACATACATCGCAGCTGTGTCTTATAGCATGACTTCACCAAAAAAGCACGCAGTCTCCAAGATGTCAATCATGTGAATAAAAATAAAATAGCACCAAAGCTACCACTAGCCAAGAAATCCTTTCCCCTCCTCTTTATAGACCCCAGATATTTTTTTTCTTCTGGACTGGGTGGCGGTGGGGAGTCGGGGGGGGCACTGCTGGTGTGGACACAGCTTGACAGCTGCAAAGTTCCAGCTGTTTCAGTGGCGCTAGCCAATATCTATCAGGATGTTCGACAATCACCAGGAAAACTGCGACAAGCAGCTCATTTTTCATCTAAGAATTCGATTGAAATCCTATCTCCCTCACCCGTGCAGTGTAATTTAATCGATAGAACATTACGCTATGTCACATTTAGTATTAAAAAATAAATGATACAGACCAGATATTTTTTTAATGGGGCATTTGTTTTGGAAGGCATGTTTGACTTTCTAGTGGCAAACAGCCCAACTCGCAATGCTGGGAAAGCCAAACATGGAAAAGTGTCACTTCCAATTAAGCAGTTATTGCTTTCCAGTTGCTGGGGTTTGGGTCCCAGCCTTTCCTCAGACTCCCAGTCCCTTTCAACTCTACCAAAGTTCTCATTAGTGACTAGGTCTATGGAGAAATGAAAATGCTTCATGGCGCGCCTTTCACATTTATGAATTGCCGTCAGGAGTTGAATATGACAGATGTCTCATGTAGAAAAGAATTATTCACAGCTGATTATATCACCCTCTGCTCGCCCAAGTAAACTGAAGCAACATCGCAGTTTAGAATTTCAAAATACAGAGTGGTCATTTCAACATAATAGTGGACTTCTAGGTGATGATTTGTTGTCAGAAGTAATAACCCCAAGCATGAATCTAAATATAAGCTACATCCATGATTACTCAATGTTTTCCCCCAGTGTTTTCATTTAAGATAGGAGAGAATTTATGACTGCATGGAATCTTAGAGACCAGTTTAACCAAGCTGTTAAGTCCTTTTTAAAGTAGAGGAATTTGAAACCCACGCCTCCATGCTGAGCTCAAGGTCACAACAGACGACGTCAAAGCCAAAACATTAAGCTGGTCTTGACTGGTTTTGATGAAAAGGTCATGGCTCCTTTCTCAGTCTCCAGTACAGCATCAACATTCCCCCTGTTCATGAGCCCTGATCCAGCTTTAACTTTCAGCCAACTGTGTGCTTTGAAACCTGGCATTCCTTTCCCTACACTTGTATTTCTGCTCCATAACTATTCCACCTCCCAGCTTCTGAATATCTGCCAAGATAACTCCTTTCTCCAGACCCTGATTGTTCTGTATTCTGACTCAGCATCCTTCCTTTGGTTCTTACATGTCTACCATCGTGATTAACACCTGAAGCATAAGGGGATCTAGACTTGCCCAAAACTTACATCTTCTCCCTCACTAAATATCAGGATCAGTGCTTGGCTTGAAAATCCTTATTCCTTGTTGTCTAAAGATTTTAAGTTCAACCCTTTGATCTGCAAACACACACACACACACACACACACACACACACACACAAAGGTTCACATATAGATACATAGATTGATGGGATGCTAAACTTTTTTACGGCAATTTATCATTTTTATGACAATTTATCATCTTTTAATATGTATTTTTAATTGAAAGGTTTTTCAGTATGGTACTGGAACAAACTAAGCATACAGATCAATGTAGTGTATAGAAATCCCAGAAAAAATTCATAATATATAAAAACATCAATCTATGATAAAGGAGCCAACTATGTTAAACAGAAGGGGGAATTCTCTTTAACAGGTGATGAAAACTGGAAAACCCATATACAAACATAACTAGATCATTATTTACATGATCTCAAAATGTTTTTGCTCATTTGGTTTTAGCTTTACATTCCAGAATTTCTTTTATATTGATTTTTATTTATTGAATTCTTTGACTTACATTACTCATATTGGTGGTTTCCCCATGCTCATAACTGCAACACCACACCTGTCACCCATGCACTCACCTCCCTCCCCAAGGTCCTCATCATCTATTCCTTTCAACTCCCCACACCAACATGATTGTGTAAATTAGCTCATTGGTTGTATTGCTCTTTACACTATATCTTTAGGCCCACATGAGCTAGATTATTCTGTAACTATCCCTTTCTTTCTGACTGACTTCACTTAGCATAATATCCTCTAGTTCCATTTGCTGCAAATTGCATTGCTTTGTTCATTCTTAGAGCATCAGTATATACAATAAGATACTCTGATAGGTGTGTATATATCATAGTATCTTCTGTATATATATGAATATATGTATATATTATATGTATATATAAATATATGTGTATATTTATATATGCATTAAAGATACTCTGAGGTACACACATACAGCAACAACAAATAACAAATTCTTGAAAACTTCATCTATAACTGGGCATTTGTGTTGTTTCCATATCCTGGATATTATACCAAGTCTAGCAATGAACATAATTATTTTCTTTTGAATTAATGTTTTAATATTGAGAGATAGATGCAGAAAAGTAGTATCACTGGTCATCTGGGTGCTCTACTCCTACTCTTTTAGATAGATCTCCTACTGCTTTCCCATAACGACTGAACCAGATGACGTCTCACCAACAGTCAAGGAGACTTCTTTGTCACCACAGCGTCACCAACACTGGGTGTTTCTAGATAAATGCTATTCTCAGTAGCATTAAATGATATTTCAATTTGTTTTGATTTGTATTTACCTAATAAAGGAACAAAATGTTTCAAACAGATATTAGACCATCAAATCATAAAAAATTAAGAAAACATAGATGATAATGCTCCTAACTCTCAGAGATATATTCAAAGATTCAGCTTCAGTGCACATAAATCAAGCAAGAACAAACAGTATTGCATCACATTAAAAAGCTTTTACTTAGCAACGGTGACTTCCACAAAAAGTTAACCTAATAATATGTTTTCACATTCTATATCTGACAAGGGATTAATATCCAAAATATATAAAGAACTTTATAAAATTCCACAAATGAAAATAAATAATACAGTTAAAAATGAGAAAAGGTTATTAAAAGACACTTCTTCAAAAGGTGATCTATGAGGATCTAAAGTTTCTTTATCCAGTCATCAGTTCTCAGGCACTCTGGTTGTTTCCAGATTCTGGCTATTTTGAATAGTGTTGCCCTCGCAACAAGCACAGACGACCCTCCACTCCATGAGGGCCTCCATTTTCCACATCTGGATTTCCCCCTCGTAAGAAATCCACCCAGCAGAACAGCCTATCACAGCCTGGCTTACACGGCCGCATCAATAAATGCTGGACTTGAGATGACTACAAGAGTATGCTACCCACACGGCAGAGCCTGGCAAGCTACCCATGTCATATTTGATATGCCAAATACCAGTAACAATTATAGACCTCATTCCCATGACCTGTTGGAATGGTTTGAGGCTCTTCATGTTCCTGGAGCAAGCAGGTGCCCTTTGGGGCTTCTTGCATGAGACGGACATATGGAGATGTTACTGATGCCTGCTTGAGCAAATTGATGATGAACAGGAAGACAATGATACAGACAGTGATGAGGATCTAAACAAATGGTCTATGAAAAAATGTAAAAATTGTTCAACATCATTTTTTATTATTTATTATGTTAAAATGCAATGTTTTTTTTTTTTTTTTTAATTTTTTTATGATACCACCGTGAAACATACAATTACAAAGGTGTTCATAATTGGTTCTTGGTAATACAGTATTACAGCATCCATCCCTCCACCAGTGCCCCATTTCCACCACCAATGTACCCCCCCTCCCTCTCCCCCACCCGCCTTACTAGCAGGTACCCCAGTTTCCTCTCTTTCTCTCTTCTCTCTCTCTGTCTCTGCATCTCTCTCCCTCTTATTTTACACATTGTGGCTAGCCCTGCAGATATTTAGAGTTTATCACTAAAGTCTCTTTGTGTATATTCAGTGGTGAGTTTTAATCTGCCATTACCATTTCCCATATTTATTAAAACACTGGTATCTATATCCTATTAATGAATGCAGTCATTCTATATCTGTCCTTTTCCTTCTGACTAATTTCACTCAGCATGATAGACTCCATGTCCATCCATTTGCAGGTAAATTTCATAATTTCATCCTTTCTGACAGCCGCGTAGTATTCCATAGTGTAGATGAACCAGAGTTTCTTTAGCCAGTCCTCTGTTCTCGGGTATTTAGGTTGTTTCCAGATTCTAGCTATAGTGAATAGCGCAGAGATGAATAAAGAAGTACAGATAGTGTTTCTGCTATGTGTTTTTCGGTCTCTAGGGTATATTCCCAGGAGTGCTATTGCTGGATCAAATGGGAGCTCAATATCTAGCTTTCGGAGGAATGCCCATATTGTTTTCCAAAAGGGCTGGACCAGTCGGCACTCCCACCAGCAGTGGATGAGAATCCTTTTTTCCCCACATCCAAGCCAGCACCGGTTGTTCTTGCTGTTTTGGATGTGTGCCAGTCTCTGTGGGGTGAGATGGTACCTCATTGTTGTTTTGATTTGCATCTCCCTGATGATTAAAGATGAAGAGCACTTTTTCATATGCTTTTTTGGTCATTCGAATTTCTTCTTTTTGGAAGCTTCTGTTCATTTCTTCTCCCCATTTTTTTGATGGGGTTGGCTGTTTTCTTCTTGTGGAGTGCTACCAGTGCCTGATATATCCTGGATATTAACCCCTTGTCAGATGGGTATTGGGTGAATATC
>JAJIBD010001631.1:0-68529 GCA_021461705.1 Cryptotis parvus
TTTTTTTAATTTTTTATTTTTACAATTACAAAGATATACAATTAAAAAGTTCATATTTGGGTCCTGGTCATACAGTGTTCCAGCACCCATCCCGCCACCGGTGCCCATCTCCCACCACCAACATCCCGGTTCCCTCCCCCTCCCCCCCCAGCCCTCCTCCATGGCAGGTTCTTTATTTCTTTCCCTTTCTCTCTCTTTCTCTTTTGCTTCCCCTCCAGACTATGGATTACAGACATACATTAAAGGGTTGTCATGTGTATCTTTTTTGCCTCTATTTAATGCTCAGTTCTAGGTTGGCATTAGTACCCTCGACAATTATTAGCACACTGTTCCATTTTCTGTCTTACCTAGCCTCTGACTCCCACACGTTTGTGATAATTTCCACCTTTGACCAGACCTCCTGATATATGTTTCACTTGACCTTGGATATTGGTATCTTAATATGTACATATATATTTATGTTATGCAGATAAATGCAGTCATTCTGTGTCTGTCTCTCCCCTTCTGGCTAAATTTCGCTCAACATAATCTCCATGTCCATCCATTTATAGGCAAATTTTATAACTTCATTTTTCCTAACAGCTGCATAGTATTCCATTGTGTAGATGTACCAAAGCTTTTTATCCAGTCATCGATTTTCGGGCACTCTGGTTGCTTCCAGATTCTGGCTATTGTGAATAATGCTGCTATGAACATAAAAGTAGGGATGGTGTTTCCGCTTGCGTATTTTTGGTTTCCCAGAGTAGATTCCCAGGAGTGGTATGGCTGGGTCAAATGGGAGTTCAATTTCTAGTCTTTGGAGGAAAGTCCATATTGTTTTCCAGAAAGGCTGTACCAGCCGGCATTCCCACCAACAATGGATGAGTGTCCCCTTTTCCCCACATCCACGCCAGCACTTGTTGTTCTTGCTCTTTTGAATATGTGCCAGTCTCTGTGGTGTAAAGTGGTATCTCATTGTTGTTTTGATTTGCATCTCTCTGATGATTAGTGATGATGAGCATTTTTTCATATGTTTTTTGGCCATTCGAATTTCTTCCTTGCTGAAGCTTCTGTTCATTTCTTCTCCCCCATTTTTTGATGGGGTTGTTTGTTTTCTTCTTGTAAAGTTCTACCAGTGCCTGATATATCCTGGATATTAAACCCTTATCAGATGGGTATTGGGTGAATATTCTTTCCCATTCTGTGGACTGCCTTTTGTATCTTAGTCACTGTTTCTTTTGAGGTGCAGAAGCTTTTTAGTCTCAGGTAGTCCCATATGTTTATCTTTTCTTCTAGTTGCTTTGTTAGTGATGTTTCACCTTTTGTTTTTTTTTTTTTTTTTTCTTTTTTTTTTTTTTTTTAATTTTTTTTATTTTAAAATTACAAAGATATACAATTAAAAAGTTCATATTTGGGTTTTGGTCAAACAGTGTCGCAGCACCCATCCCGCCACCAGTGCCCATCTCTCCACCCACCAACGTCCCCGGTTCCCTCCCCCCCTCCCCCAGCCCTGCTCCATGGCAGGTTCTTTATTTCTTTCCCTTTCTCTCTCTTTCTCTTTTCCTTCCCTCTCAGACTATGGATTACAGAACATACATTAAAGGGTTGTCATGTGTATCTTTTTGCCTCTATTTAATGCTCAGTTCTAGGTTGGCATTAGTACCCTCAACAATTGTTAGCACACTGTTCCATTTCTGTCTTACCTAGCCTCTGAATCCCACACGTTTGTGATAATTTCCACCTTTGACAGGACCTCCTGATATATGTTTCACTTGACCTTGGATATTGGTATCATAATATGTACATATATATTTATGTTATGCAGATAAATGCAGTCATTCTGTATCTGTCTCTCTCCTTCTGGCTAATTTCCCTCAACATAATCTTCTCCATGTCCATCCATTTGTAGGCAAATTTTATAACTTCATTTTCCCTAACCGCTGCATAGTATTCCATTGTGTAGATGTACCAAAGCTTTTTTATCCAGTCATCGATTTTCGGGCACTCTGGTTGCTTCCAGATTCTGGCTATTGTGAATAATGCTGCTATGAACATAAAAAGTAGGGATGGTGTTTCCGCCATGCGTATTTTTGGCTTCCCAGAGTAGATTCCCAGGAGTGGTATGGCTGGGTCAAATGGGAGTTCAATTTCTAGTCTTTGGAGGAAAGTCCATATTGTTTTCCAGAAAGGCTGTACCAGCCGGCATTCCCACCAACAATGGATGAGTGTCCCCTTTTCCCCACATCCACACCAGCACTTGTTGTTCTTGCTCTTTTGAATATGTGCCAGTCTCTGTGGTGTAAAGTGGTATCTCATTGTTGTTTTGATTTGCATCTCTCTGATGATTAGTGATGATGAGCATTTTTTCATATGTTTTTTGGCCATTCGAATTTCTTCCTTGCTGAAGTTTCTGTTCATTTCTTCTCCCCCATTTTTTGATGGGGTTGTTTGTTTTCTTCTTGTAAAGTTCTACCAGTGCCTGATATATCCTGGATATTAACCCCTTATCAGATGGGTATTGGGTGAATATTCTTTCCCATTCTGTGGACTGCTTTTGTATCTTAGTCACTGTTTCTTTTGAGGTGCAGAAGCTTTTTAGTTTCATGTAGTCCCATATGTTTATCTTTTCTTCTAGTTGCTTTGTTAGTGATGTTTCATCTTTGAAGATGCCTTTAGCTTCAATGTCATGGAGGGTTTTTCCTATATTTTCTTCAATGTACTTTTATGGATTCAAGTCTGATATTGAGATCTTTAATCCACTTTGATCTGATTTTTTGTGCATGGTGTTAGACACAGGTCCAAATTCATTCTTTTACATGTCGCTGCCCAGTTTTCCCAACACCATTTGTTGAAGAGGCTTTCCTTACTCCATTTTGGCCTCGTTGCACCTTTATCAAAGATTAAATGATCATATGTTTGAGGTTGGGTGTCAGGATACTCAATTCTATTCCACAGGTCCACAGGTCTGTTTTTATTCCAATACCATCCTGTTTTAATTCTGCCTTGTAGTACAGTTTGAAGTTGGGAAAGGTGATGCCTCCCATCTTCTTTTTCCCGAGGATTGCTTTAGCTATCCTTGGGGGGTTTATTGTTACATACAAATTTCAGGAGTATTTGGTCAATTTCTTTGAAGAATGTCATGGGTATCTTTATAGGGACTGCATTGAATCTGTACAGAGCTCTAGGGAGTATTACCATTTTGACAATGTTGATTCTCCCCATCCATGAGCAGGGAATATGTTTCCATTTCCTTGTGTCCTCTTTTATCTCTTGGAGCAGTGTCTTGTAGTTTTCTTTGTACAGGTCCTTTACACACTTGGGTAGGTTGATTCCTAGGTATTTGACTTTCTGAGGCACACTTGTGAATGGAATTGTTTCTTTAATATCCCTTTCTTCTCTTTCGTTATTTGTATATAGGAAAGCCACTGACTTTTGGTGTTGATTTTGTAACCTGCTACTCTACTATACGCATCTATTGTTTCTAGGAGTTTTTGGGTAGAGAGTTTAGGGTTCTCTAGGTATAATATCATGTCATCTGCAAATAATGATAGCTTCACTTCTTCCTTGCCTATCTGGATGCCCTTGATGTCCTTTTCTTCTCTGATTGCTATGGCAAGTACTTCCAGTACTATATTGAATAAAAGGGGTGAGAGTGGGCAACCTTGTCTTGTCCCTGATCTCAGGGGGAAGGCTTTCAACTTTTCCCCATTGAGAATGATGCTCGCTGTAGGCTTTTGGTAAATGGCTGTAAATATCTTGAGGAAAGTCCCTTCAATTCCCATATTCTGGAGGGTTTTAATCATGAAAGGGTGCTGGATCTTGTCAAATGCTTTCTCTGTGTCTATTGATAGGATCATATGGTTTTTATTTTTTTTTATTGATATTATGTATTATGTTGATTGACTTGCGAATGTTGAACCATCCTTGCATTCCCGGGATGAATCCTACTTGGTCATGATGTATAATCTTGATGATTCTTTGCATTCTGTTTGCTAGTATTTTGTTGAAGATCTTAGCATCCGTGTTCATCAGGGATATTGGTCTGTACTTTTCTTTCTTTGTGTTGTCTCTCCCTGCTTTGGGTATCAGGGTTATATGTGCCTCATAGAAGCTGTTTGGGAGTGTTTCTGTTTCTTCTATTTCCTGGAAGAGCTTGAAAAGGACTGGCAGTAGGCCCTCCTTAAAGGTTTGGTAGGAGTTCACTAGTGAATCCGTCTGGACCTGGGCTTTTGTGTTTGGGAAGTCTTTTAATTACTGTTTCTATTTCCTCAATGGTGATAGGCTTATTCAGGTATTGGAGGTCTTCTTGTTTCAGCCGTGGGAGGTTATAGGACTTCAGGAATTGATCCATTTCTTCTAGATTCTCATGTTTCCACGGCATACAGGCTCTCAAAGTAATCTCTGATGATCTTTTGGATTTCTGTGGTTTCTGTTGTGATGTCACCCTTTTTATTTCTGATTCTGTTTATTTGGGTTTTCTCTTTCCCTGTCCTTACAAGTCTTGCCAATGGTTTGTCAATCTTGTTTAACTTTTCATAAAACCAGCTCTTGGTTTCATTAATCTTTTGGATTGTTTTTTTTTGGTTTCCAACTCATTGATTTCCTCTCTAAGTTTTATTATTTCCTTTTTTTTCTGCCTGGGTTGGGCTCCTTTTGTTGGTCTTTTTCTAATGTCTTCAGCTGTGTAGTCAGGTTATTTATGTGGGCCCTTTCTTGTTTCCTGATGTATGCTTGCAGAGCTATAAACTTCCCTTTAACACGGCTTTTGCCGTGTCCCACAAGTTCTTATAGTTGGTATCTTCATTTTCATTTGTTTCCAGAAATCTTTGGATTTCCTGTTTGATTTCTTCTATGACCCATTTGTTGTTCAGGAGTGAGCTGTTCAGTTTCCAGGTGTTTGGTTTGACTTCCTGTTTCTGTGTACGGTTAACTTCCATTTTCAGTGCATCATGGTCTGAAAAGATAGCTGACACAATTTCTATCTTTTTAATTTTATTGAGGTATGCTTTGTGGCTCAGCATGTGGTCTATCTTGGAGAATGTTCCATGTGCACTAGAGAAAAATGTGTATTCAGCTTTTTTTGGCATGAAAAGCCCTGTATATATCCACTAGCTCTCTTTCTTCCATTTCTTCCTTCAGGGCCAATATTTCCTTGGTGAGTTTCAGTCTTGTTGATCGATCCATCGTTGATAGAGCAGTGTTGAAGTCTCCAACTATTATTGTGCTACTGTTAATGTCTTCTTTGAGGTCTCTTAGCAGTTGTTTTATGTATTTTGCTGACCCCTCGTTGGGTGCATATATGTTTAGTAGTGTAATTTCTTCCTGGTGTACATACCCCTTAAGTAATAAGAAATTGCCTTCGTTGTCCCATCTAACCTTTTTCAGCCTGAAGTCTATATTATCTGATACTAATATGGCCACACCAGCCTTTTTGGAGGAGTTACTTGCATGGAGAATGGTCTTCCACCCTTTGATTTTGAGTCTGTGTTTGTTCTGATTATTCAGATGCGTTTCTTGTAGACAACAGAATGTTGGGTTCAATTTTTTAATCCATTTTGTTACTCTGTGTCTCTTAATTGGTGCATTTAGACCATTGACATTGAGAGAGATTATTGTCATGGGATTTTGTGTCATCTTTCTGTTTGTGCTTGTTGTGCTTATGGGTTTGGTCGTATTACAGTAGACCCTTCAGACCTTCTTTTAAGGTTGGTTTTGAGTCCATGAAGTTCCTGAGTTGTTGCTTATCCATGAAGTTGTGTATCTTTCCTTCATATCTGAACGTGAGCCTGGCCGGGTAAAGAATTCTTGGTGAGGCCTGCAGTTCATTGAGTCTTTTCACAATATCCCACCATTTTTTCGGGCTCGGAGTGTTTCATCGGAGAAGTCTGCTGTAAATCTTAGATATGTTCCTTTGTATGTGATTTCCTTCTTTGATCTTGCTGCTTTCAGTATTCTATCTCTATCTATAGTTTTTGTCATTTTTATTAAGATGTGTCTTGGAGTATTCTTGTTGGGGTTTCTTTTAGCTGGTATCCTATGGGCCTCCTGGATCTTGAGGCAAGCGTTCTTTAGTTCGGGAACTTCTCAGCAATGATGGCTTTGACAGTCTCTTCTTCATCAGGGTTTTCTTCTTGGCCTTCTGGGACCCCAATGATCAGTGTGTTGTTTCTTCTGGCTTCATCCCGATTATCTCTTGTTGTCTGTTCGGTAATTGTGAGTCTTTTTTTCTATCTTCTGGTGTTGTGTAGCCGAATCTTTGGAACTCGTCCTTGAGATCACTAATTCTTTCTTCAGTAGCTATTATTCTTCTATGCTGGCTTTCCATTGTGTTTTTCATTTCATTTACCTCATTTTTAATAACTGTCATTTCCATTTGCATTTGCCTCACTTCTTCTATCATGTCCTCTTGTATTTTATTGAGTTTGCATTCCATTGCTTCCTTGAATTCCTTATGAATTCTTAACATTTCTTTCCGAAATTCCTTATCAGAGTGGTTATACAACTCATTGGTATTGCTTGGCTCATCTGGACTAGTGATTTCACTCACAGAGCTTGATGGAATTTTGCGTTGCTTTACCATTATGACTATTGTAGGTTGCAAATATGGGGTCTTGGGGGACTAGATAGTACTGTTAGTAGGTGTCTGGTCTGTTTGCAGAGTTTGGGTGGGTAGCAAGGATGTAGGAACCAAGGTTCACTGGTACCTCATGCAAGATAGGTAGTAAGGGGTCGCACGTGCGCGGTTTTGAGTTTTGGGATGTTTTAGGAAGCGCAGGGCCCAAAGGGTCCGCAGTGAAACCAAGGCAAACTGCCTTGGTTCCCATTGATGGAGTTTCTGCTCTTCCCTGGGGCAACTTGGGTCCGCTGGAGATGCAGGGGGTCGCACACACACCTGTGGGGGAGACTGACGCTGGGGGGAGACGGCCGCCGGTCCCGGAAGCACACCTCTTAGTGCACTTCTAACCACCTAGACTCCATCAGCCGAACCTCGAGTTTTTCTCTTAGGATACCACCCAATGAGGACAAAGACCTCATTCACCTCACTTATAGACTCCTAGTAGATGCTCAACAAATGGTTGTTGAATTGGAAAGTTTCATAATGAAAAAGTTCAGAATCAGTTCACATGCTTGTATTTCTCTTCAGTCGCTGCATTACTGCCCAAACCTTTATATTTTACCTGCATAGCATTCATCAAGGTTTATTTTGCTGCACTTGAGTTAGGGAGGAGAAAGGTTAAATCTTCATCACTTGACATCCGTTATTTGTCGATTTACTTGAGCAGGCGCCAATGTTTCCATTTGTCTCTGTCACGTGCCAGTGCAGTCCAATGGCATCTACATGCTCCAGGAAAAGCGAAGAGTCTCAAACCGTTCATTCAGAGTCATGATGAAAAAGTCTGACCATCTTGTAGGTGGGCAGCCATGTGATCTTTTGACATCCCGTGGGATCCAGTCAGTAACAGCTCAAGTCCAGTGGTTGTCTCCAAGTCGCATTATGTGCCCAGCCCATCTGATTTTTGATGCCTTGGCAAACAAGACAGAGTCCCTGACTCTCCATCATCGACAGAGGTCTTCAGATTTCTTCTCTCACTTGAGTGAGACGTGATATTCCAGGCATAGCTCTTTTGATTCTTCTTTGGGAGACCCAAATAGCATTCTCATCCTGCTTTCTCTGAGGTGTATGTTAATGCAGGGAGAATGGTGGAGTCGAAGAGATGTGCCCAGAGCCAGAGGTTCTTTGTCCTTTTAGCTATTTCTTCGATACTTTTGAAAGCATACCATGCCACTCTTTCCTTCCTACACAGCTCAGATTTTAGGTCATTCATCATGTTTAGTTCTCGAGCTAGGTATGCATAACTGCTGCATTCAGAGATGATAGTTCCATTGAGAATGAATGGAACATCTGGAACTAGTTCGGTTTTCATGAACATTGGTTGAGATTCAGCTGTAGACCTATCTTTCCACATTCTCGGTCAAAGTCAGTCAGCATTTGTGCTGCTTGGCTAATGTTTGGTGTTATTAGAACGATGTCATCAGTGAAGCAGAGGTGGTGTAATTGCTGACCGTCTATCTTCACTCCTATTTCTTCCCATTCTAATTGTCGCATGATGTTCTCGAGGGTGGTGCTGAAGAGTTTTGGTGAAATGGTATCACCCTCCGAACCACTCTTTTGACATCAATGATCACTTGTTGAATGGTGAGATCCTGGTGATGAATCCGTAATACAGCTCACAAAGGATCTTGATGTATTGGGTTTGAGTGCCCTGTTTGGCTAGGGCTTGGATGATCGCTTCAGTCTCCACAGAATCAAAGACTTTCTTTAAATCAATGAACATTGAACATTAGACAGAGGCAGCATCTTGAACTCCCTACAAACCTCAATGAGCTTGGTTACCATGTGGATGTGGTCTATTGTGCTGAATCCTTTTCGGAAGCGAGTGGTTGTCCTTCATGTGGTTGTCCTTCATCTAACGTTCTGCCAATCCTGTTCAGGATGACTCGAGTGAACATCTTGTAGATGACAGACAGCGGGCAGATGGGGTGATAGTTGCCAATGGCGTGGATGTCTCCCTTCTTGAACAGTAGAACTGTCTTGCTGGTTTTCCTTTGGGAGGGCACCTTGCATTCAGACAGGTAGCATGTTAAGAAAGGAGCCAGTGTATTGATGAGTTCTGTTGGCAGATTCTTCAGGTGTTCGGGTCTGACTTTGTCTGGGCCTGGTGCCGTTTGCTTCTTTACCAATGAAATGGTATGTCAGATTTCAGAAGGGAGAATATTCGAATAACATATCCATCCTGCGGGAATTTGGTATGTAAGCAGGTGGACGTAGCTGTCAAAGAGATCTATATAGAAGTCCTGGATAATCTCCATTGCCTTTCTGGAAGATGTGACAGATCCATCAGGATATCAGAGGGCAATCATCATGGCCTTATAGTTGGTGGAGGACAGGCAGGTGTTGCAAATGCTTTTCCCGACTTTTGCTGCATTGGTCAGTATTGCTGCTCTTTTCTCTTTGAGGTCTTCTTTTATTGCTTCTTTGCACTGCTTTGTGAGCTTGGTCATTAGCCTATGGTTGCCTGAGGCTCATGCCTTGCCATGTTGGTGAATGAGCTCGAGAGTTTTTGAAGACAGGTGTCCTTTTGTGGCTTTCTCTCTCTTGGCATTCTTCACACAATCATGGAGGTGCTGAATCAGTCAGTTGTATTCTTCATCGATGTCGTCAATGATGTCATATTCCCATGTTGCCACAATGGTGCCAAAGAGTAACCAGTTGGTGGTCATTCTGGGAGTTCTCTTCTTAAACTTTGCAGCCCTTTCTCCCTATTCTGAAGTAGAATTTTGCACAAAGGATTTGATGGTAAAATCCTGTTTGGAATTTTGGGATGACAGTGACATCTTTTTATGCAAAACCATCAATTAAATATGATGTGGTCAATTTCATTGTGGAACTGTCCACCAGGAGATTCCCATGTCCAACTTTTAGATTCAGCCTTCTGGAACTGAGTTACTATGAATGGTCTTGCTCGACATGATGAACTCAGATAGTCTCTCACCCTATTTGTTCCATTCTAGGCCATGGGTCCCGATGTAAAGTTCTTTGACCTATCTTTTTGGTCCTTCTTGGCCAGGTTTGTGTTGACAAGGACACCAGCACCACCAACGCCTCTTTCATCGCATGTTCTGAGGAACAGTTCTCTGGTGTCGAAAACGGCGTGATGCTATTGATGCTTTCTTGTCTCAGTCAGACCAATGATGTCATACTTGATCTTTGCGCTTCCACCATCAGGTCCTTGATATATGCTTCTCATGCCAGCATACATGCATTGAAAGTACAGACAGTAATTTTAGTCCTTCTTCATTTTGGCAACCTAGTTTGGCCCTGAGATTTTTATCAGCCTCTCCTTGCTCGTCCTTTTTAGCGCTGCCATATTTAGGGCTCTTTCAGGGTCAGGGGGTGAAATCCATTGTTTTTACTGGTTTTGGCATATCATATACACGATGGACAGCTTGCCAGGCTCTGCCATGGGGGTGGGATACTTTCCGTAGCTTCTGGGCTCTCTGAGAGGGGCAGGTAGAATACTCTTGGTAACTTACAGATGAATTGCGGCCTGTGCAATGGGGGAGAGCTGGTTGCAACTCTGCCCTGTGTATCTGTGTCTTTAGTTCAAGCATACCTAGGCTTGAAATAGGTTTCTCTGTAGGTTGGGTCTCTGACAAGCTGGGCTTGAGGTTGGTTTTCTCTCTTGGGTGAAACTCTGATGAGCTGTGGAGTCCGGGTGATGAAAAATGCTGGCAGCACAGTGTGGGGGTTCCTCTGGATTCTTCTGAGGCTCTATTGAGATGATGGGCTCGGGCCGGAAGTCGGTCTCCCTCCCGGACCCCCTTGTGGTCATTGGAGCATAGGGAGTATAATGGGGAGAGCTGGTATCAGCTCTGCCTCGTGTATCTGTTAAAGTTTAAAATCTAAAATATGTTGCATCCTTGCCATGCCCTTCCTTTCATCTTTCAAAACAGAGATTGAAAAATAGAAGTACTTATCTGAGTGCATAAATAATAACAAGGATGATCATATTACTTTCTGTTTACTGTACATTGGCAATATTTCAACAGATCAGCCAAGAAGAATAACCCTTTTCTTCCATGGTGTCACCTTGATCGTTCTTGCTCTCTCCCATACCACTGCCAGAGGCTTCAAGTGCAGGATCAGGGAGTCTCACTCTACTGGAGTTCCTCCCTTACCTTCTCCATTGTAGAACTTAGCAGAAGGTTAGAAGAATTCATTCATGTATCTGGCTCTCAGAACTCTTGTAAGTTTGTGAAGAAACCACCCCCACCCCCACCTCAGGGTCCTCACCTTCCTCACATGAACACCATGACCTCTAGAACTCATAACAAACATATCATACTTTTGTGATATTTAAAAGAGTCTGTACATTACTATCAGTCCACAGCATTAGTGCATTACGTAATTGTGTGATGGGTTGTTTAACGATTATATCCTTTAACATAAGGGGAGATGCTGTGGACTTGACATTGTCTGCGCCATAAAATTTATTTGTTTAAATCCCAACCTCTAATGGGATGGTAAACGAACGGGGTCCTTTGGGCAGTGACTATTAGGATGGAACCTCACAGATAGGTCAGTGCCCTTTCTATGCCCCCAATCAAAGAGACCTGAGCACTCCCTTATACCTTCAGTCACATAAAGATGATAAGACAGAGGACTGTGAACCAGGAGGCAGGCTCTCAGCAGACATCAAATATTTTGAAACCTTGATCAAGGACTTCTTTTTTATGTTTAGAACACAAAAATGAATTTCTGTTGTTTATATGCTACCCAATGGATGGTATCTTGTTATAGCAGCCTGACTAGACTAAAGCAGAAGGAAGTATCTGACTCATCATTGTGCCCCCAGCCCTAGCTTTTTGCCTGGTAAACAGCTGGACCTTGAGAAACATTAGACAAAGGAGCAAAGATCCCCAGTCCCCCAGCAGTAGTGTTCACCAGACGCTAATAGGCGTTTGTTGAATTATATTGGAAAATATTTTCCTCTCATTAATTATGACTTGCTTAGAATGTGTTGTTTCCCCTTATTATCAAAATAATAGACAGCTTGGATTATTATTCCATTGCGCAATGAATAGTCTTTCCGAAAGGGCTTTGAGATCCTGGGAGGGTCATAAATGAACTGCTCCTTGAAAAGGACAAAGTGCAAGGGTTGACGGAATGGCAGCATTTTCCTTGTCTCATTTGAACCCTGGTGGCTGCTCCTTTCTCTGCTTCTGGACAGATCTACTTACCGTGTTCAAATCCAATGTCAAAGGCCAAAGCTCTATAGCTCTTCCAAACTCATTATGTTTCAGCTTTTGGACCCATCTGTACTAAAATTCATTGCCGGCAAAGGTCCATGACAAAAACCTCATTCCTTTAGGGTTTCTCCTATCAGAACAAAGACTCCAGAGGTTAGAATTCGTATGAGCCTGAAGGTTGCAAATTGCATTGGGAGGGATGATGCATCACTCTTTGTCAAGGCAGCAGAAAGCGCTTCCCTTCTCTCCTGGGCAGAATCAATAGTGACAAATGGCAACGCCCAAACAAAGGCTTTGCTCCAGTGGCCAGGCTGTGGGTGAGTCCCAGGGAGGAAATTTACCTTTATTTGGCAATTGTTATTTCTGCAGGTCTTTTACGTTTTAATCTATTGACTCTCTATTTAGTAATAATGGAACACAGCACTGATAAATAATGGATGTCAACAGCAATATCCAGGACGGAGGTTATTGTTTTTCTGAAGTGTTGGGCAGTTTTGTTTTTTGAATCTGCAGAGTAGGTGCACAGGTCACAGCTCTGAAGGTCCCGACCCCTCAGGCCAAGTGCCAAGGACCTTGCGGCTGTCACTGCTGCTCCTGAGCCTTGTTTGCCTCTGCCCCTTCTGTCCTCACCTTTGTCATGTCTTCCCTCACGTGCCATTAATCACAGAGTACCTTGCCAAGTGGCTTCACGGAGAAGCCACACTTTATGAAACATAATTTATAGCCTTAATACTGTTAGCAGCATGGAATCCTTTACATGATTCCAGCTGATTGGGCAGCCGCTAATGTGATTATTTATCTACACACTCCGTGTGTGTGTCTGTGTGTGTGAGAGAGAAAACAACAGTCTCATTGCATTTCCATTTGATCAAGGAGAAATGAATCATTCTCTTCATCAAATGCAATTACATTGTGCTCCCTCTCCCACCCCAAGTCATGTAACCAAGTTTCCTCCTGAAAGGCTCATTGAGCTATTTTCCTTTGATTCAATATTTGGATAATGGAGCCACAGCTGAAAGGTTCAAGGACTTGGAGGTGATGGTGATGAGAGTGAATGTGAGTTGGGAAGGTCTCAGTAAACATCATTAGCCCCTCCCTGAAGGTGGTAGCTGTCAGCTGACTAGGAGAGTATAATACATTTGGGTTAGGAGGCTCTGGAATGAAAAACATTGATGGGGAGAACAGCATTGCTAGGTTCTCTTTAGGAGTTATGTCCAAGTTTAAGGAACTCGCCTCCTCACCATAACCACAGTGTCATTGAAGATTTGTCCTGATTCTTGGAAAAGGACAGTCAGTACTTTAACTATTGCACAATTCTGATCTTGCCATACACACTGGCATCTTGAAATGCACTTGCTGGTTTTTGCATTTTTCTCTGCACTTCGCAGACTTCAAGTTCTGTGGAACTGCAGCCACTATCTTGGCCTCATCTTTAATGCCTAATACGGTGCTGGAAAACAAGGTGCTCAGAGAGAAGCTACATGTGCTAGTGAAGAAGACATAATTTCCTTTAAAAAGTTGGCTTAAACTTTTTTTTCTTGAAAAGGAAATGCTTTAATGGAAAGTTTTGAAACATTCAAGCCTAGACAGTTGCAATATATGACAATTCATGCACCACTGTGTCTAAGTCAAACAAATCCACCCCTGCCTCTCACTCTCCCACAATGTTTTGAAGCACGTGGAGGTATCATATGACTTCATCTTAAGTATCTTTGGATTTTTTTTCAAACCACACACAGTAGTATTATTGCACCCATATAAGACTGGGTATCTAAGTCAACAATAGGAACTTATATTGTACATGTGAGAACCCAATTTTATTTTTTAATTGATGGAGGGTCTGTGATTTACAATATAGTTAATGGTTTGCCCATGCTTGTAAATCCAACACCACACTTATCATCAGTCTATCCATCTCCCTTCCCTAAGGACCTCAACACCCTTCTCTTTCTACTGTGAGATGCCAGTTTTAATCCCTGGAACCATCAAAACTAAAACACAACAAGCAAATAAACAAAAAAATCCCTATAATTTCTTTTTTGGCTGGAGGAAACAGGCTGGGGCCACACCTGGACTGGCTTTGTGCTCAGGGGTCATTTCTGGTGGTGCTCAGGGGAGCCACATACAGTGCCTGGGATCAACTACAAGTCAAATAAATGCCTTAATCTCTGTATTATCTTTCTGTCCTCCCTCCCCAACTTAATTTTTTTTTGCTTTTTTTGGGTCACACTTGGCAATGCTCAGGGGTTACTCCTGGCTCTGCACTCAGGAATTACTCCTGGTGGTGTGGGGGAAACCATATGGGATGACAGGGATGGAAACTGGGTTGGCCGAGTGCAAGGCAAATGCCCTACCTGCTGTACTATCGCTCTGGCCCTCAACTTATAATTTCTTAAGGGAATTAGCTATCACATTCACATTGTGGTGTCTCACAACTTGACATGTTTTATAGTTTGATTCAGGCTCCATGTAAGTAGCACACATCAGGCAGTAAATGGTTAATGTCTCCTAAATCATGTTTAATTTATGTATTCCTTTCTAATTCTTTATAGTTCTTTGTTTTGGGATATTTTCACATTCCCGTGTGGTTGTAAAAATTGAATGCAGAGAGGATCAGTGTACCTCCTGTAACCCATTATTGCTCTATGTTAATATATTGTTCACTGATGTGTAGCACAATAGAACTACTGAAATGTGACCTTAACACACTATCTACCCAGCTCCCTCAGATTGTGTAAGTTTCACTCATACTCATTTATGAGAGAGAGAGAGGGAGAGGGAGGGAGGGAGAAGGAGAAAAAAGAGAGACAGACTTTGTGTGTGTCATTTTGCCCCCTTATGTGATCACCACCACAGTCAATAAACAGAAAGTCTCCATCCCACACAGATTCCTAGGGTGACCATCTTAGGTACAGCTACTTACTTTCAGTCTCTTCCTAATCCTGGGAAACCATCCATATCTTCCCCATCTCTATAATTTTGTCACTTCAAGGATGCCATTTAAATAGAATCACGTAGTAGGGAATCTTTCAGATGCCTGTCTACTCAGCATAATTCCCTTGAGATATGTCCAAGTTATTCTATGTGTCAAGAGTCTCTTTTTTAGGACTTGAGTAGTATTTCATGGAATGGATATACCACATTTTAAAAATCATTTACATATTGAAGAACATCACATTTTCCCCTTGTTTTGTCAGTTACAAATAAAGCTGCTGTAAACATTTATTTATAGGTTTATGTGAAAATACATATTATTTTTTTCTGAAATAAAGATCTAAGAGTTTAGATGCTAACTTGTTCAGTAAGCATATGTTTTGTAAGAAACTGCCATGTACTTTTCAAATGGATGTACCATTTCATATTCCCACCAGCAATATTAGAGCAACCAGTTTTCCTGCATACTTTTAAATGTTTGCTATTAAGCTATTTTAATAGTTGTGCAGTCATATCCTATAGCTGTATTAAATTTTTTATCTTAGTATAAAAAGCTCATTTCTGTTCAGTACAAAAACTTATTATGAAAAATGCAGGGGATAGACAATTAAAAGGCTATAAAAAGGAAAATAAAAATTGTCCATAACTTTCCACTCAGATAAAAGTATAGTAAACACTAGTATATATGTACATATATTTCTCCCTGCCCCCACATATCTGTCCAGCAGTTTATCTTTTGCAAAGATGGAAATGTATCTACGACATTGAAGCTAAAGGCATCTTCAAAGATGAAACACCACTGACAAATCTAGTGGAAGCAAAGAAACAATTGGAACTACACAAAACTAAGAAGCTTCTGTACCTCAGAAGAAAAGGTGACCAAGATATAAAGAAACTATATGGATTGGGAAAGAATATTCACCCAATACCCATCTGATAAGGGGTTATTATCCAGGATATATCAGGCACTAGTAGAATTTTACAAGAAGAAAACAGCCAACCCATCAAAAATGAGGAAGAAGAAATAAACAGAAACTTCCTCAAATAAAAAATTGAAATGGCCAAAGGCAGGCTGGAGTTATAGCACAGTGGGCAGGGCGTTTGCCTTGCATGTCTCCAACCCAAGTTCGATCCCCGGCATCCCATATGGTCCCCCGAGTAATTCTTGAGTGCAGAGCCAGGAGTAAATCCCTGAGCATAGCCGGGTGTGACCCAAAAAAAGAAAAAACAACAACAACAAAAAGAAATGGCCAAAGGCATATGAAAAAAATGCTCTTTACTAATCATCAGGGAGATGCAAATCAAAACAACAGTGAAATGTCATCTCACACTGCAGAGTACACATTCAAAAGAACAAGAACAATCAATGCTGTCACAGATATGGGGAGAAAGCGACTCTCATTCATCATTGGTGGGAATGTTGACTGGTTCAGTCTTTTCAGAAAACAATATGGTAATTCCTCCAAAAACTAGAAATTTAGCTTCTATTCGACCCAGCAATGCCACTCCTGGGAATATGCCCTAGGGTCCCCCCAAAAAAAAAACAGCAAAAACACCATTTGCACTTCTATGTTCCTAGCAGTACTATTTACAATAGCCAGAACCTGGAAACAATTGGAGTGCCCAAGAACAGACGACTGGATAAGGAAACTATGGTACATCTACACAATGGAATACTATGCAGGTGTTAGAAGAAATGAAGTTATGAAATTTGCCTATAAATGTATGGACATGGATATCATCATGCTGAATGAAATGAGTCAGAAGGAAAGGAACATATTTAGAATGACTACATTCATTTGTGGGATATTTAAAAAAATAGTATGAAACTAATATCCAAGGCCAGGAAAAACAGGGTCTAGGAAGACTTTTCAAAGGTTGGAATCTACCAAAAGTGTGGCAGGGGGTAAGGGGTGGGCAGATGTTAGGTAAGTGGTGCTCAGGCCTTATTCCTGGCTCTGTATGCAGGGATCACTTGTAGCAGTGCTCAGAGGACCATGTGTTTGCCCAAAATTGAATAAGGGTTGACCACATACAAGGCAGGCTCCTTATCTCTGTATGATCTCTCTGGTCCTTTTAATGCAGTTTTTGTACATAATCTTTACAAAATTTCTAGTTAGCTCTATATGATAATTTTCTAGAGCTGGGATTATTCAGATAAAATACTATTTTTTAAGTACTTTTAAAACTTTACAATCACTTACATATATATCCAGAAATACTTATTTCATACTCATCAGAAGGCCTAATTCACCTTTGGACATTGTTTTATCTTTACCAAGTTGATAGAGAAGAAAAATGAACTCATCACAATTTGCATCTCAGTGATAGTAAGTGAAATTGAAATAGGCTCATAAGATGGAACACAGAAGGAAAATGAGATGATGAAAACCCGTCTTGTTTCCAGACTATTGATACTAAATGAAAGTGGGGAAACATGGTGTAATGAAGCTACATCAAGTAGATGATCAGAGTTGGTGTTTCTTATCATGTTGCAATTCCTGCAAGTGAAACTTACTACCCAAGAACAACTCTATTCATGGGCATACACCTTAAGGAATGAAGATCAGCACATTAGACTGGAGAGGTAGCACAGGAGAAAGACACTTGCCTTGTGATCCCTGACACCCCTTAGGGTCCCCTGAGGGCCACCAGGCATGGCCCCTGAGCACTGCTGGGTGTGGGCCAAAGCAGAGTGTAGAGCCAAAGTCTAAAACATGTGCATTATTGAGTGCAGCTCTCCATTTCACAACTTAGTTCCCTGCACCCGGCTGCTGCTGCTGACAGCATTAGTCAGTCATGAAGAAAGGTGGCCAGGGGAAGTAAGACTGGCAATTAGGTGCTAACTTTGCTCCCAACAAAAGAGTTGCTTCCAGTAAGCCAGGCGTTACAATGCTGTCACTTATGTTCTTGTCCCTTGCATTCTTTTACAACCTCAGGACTCACCCAGTCCATTGTGTCTAGTTTAAAGTTGGTTTTGTTTAAGTTTTCTTTTTTTTTGTGGAGTAGGGGTTTGGGCCACACCCGGCAGTGTGGCCAAACCCAGAAAGCTAGGTTTACTCCTAGCCTGAGTTCAGGGGTCACTCCTGACAATGCTTGGGAGACCACCTATGGTGCCAGGAACAGAGCAAAAGTGTATAGTAGGGGCCAGAGTGATAACACAGCAGGTAGGGCATATCCCTTGCATGCGGACCACCTGGGTTCAATCCCTGGCATCCCATGTGGTCCCCAAGCACCCCAGGAGTAATTTCTGAGTGCAGAGCCAGGAGTAACTCCTGAGCATAGCCGGGTGTGACCCAAAAAGAAAAAAAAAGTGTATACCCACTGTACTCTATTCCATGAACCTAAGTTTAAGTAGTTCTTATTTATTTATATTCTAAAAACACTGAGTTACAAGACTGCACATGTTGTGGGGTAATGCTTAATTTTAAGGTGTTTAACCTTAGGTACTTTAACCTAAGTTTAAGTAGTTCTTATTTACTTATATTCTAATAACACTGAGTTACAAGACTGCATATGTTGTGGGGGTAACACCTTACTTTAAGGTGTTACCCCACAACATATGGTGTTAAGGTGTTCCTAATTTTTCTTCAGACACCCAGGTATCTATAACCTATAAATCCAGGTGTCTTCCTAGGAAGTGATCACACATGGCTAGATTGATTCATGAATGATAATCATGTAATATCTACATATCTTGGGAAAGAGTCTGACATATGTATTATGTTCATCTCTTAAAGATCTGGAACTCAGCATCCCTTTCAATGAAATAGGGGCAGGAGACAATTTCATGATCTCTGAACACCTTCTCTTAATAACTCTAACTGTTCTAGGTCCATGTGAATCCCAGAGAGAAATTTTGGCTAGAATTTATGAGGAGCATAGTTCTACCCCACGTGCTCAGAAAGGAAAGCCTACTTGGGTGCATTCACTTCACATACAAGGTTCTCAGTCATTTTGAGGTCTCAGGTCTTTGCCCCTTTACAGCTAGTCACATTTTCAGAGAGTTTTATTTTCAGGAATTTAATATAAGGATGTCAGTTGCAAGGCAATGAAATAGAAAGACAGCTGCATGGCGAACTGAGACTTCAAAATAATCTAGGATCCTTTTTTTCCCAAGTCAAATTTCCCCCTGAAATAACATTGACTGAAAACAGAGACTTCCCAATATCTCCCCACCGGAATGCTATTTCTTGTTGGGAATAAGGACTCTGAGTCTCCAAGGAAAACATGTAAAATAATATGATAAATCCCAACAGTTTCAAATTGAAAATAATAATCCAACACATTGGTATTTCATAAGCTTCAGGAAAGACAATCTAGGCTGAGGAAGGAGCAGGGTTAGAAACAGTGCAGAGTTAAGGTACTCGCTTACATTGTATGCAACTGACCCGGTTCAGTACTGAACATTGAGTAAAGAGCCTGGAACACCACAGAAGCAATCTCCACCCCCCATCTCGGCACCAAAGCAAAGAACATAATTAGAATGAAAATTATTGTAAAACTTAAGACAGCACAGTGGCTTCTATTGTTTCCTACAAACAATTAAAGTTTCTTCTTTCCTTTCCTCCTTGCAGGAAGGAACAATTCTACTCTGCCAAAGGAGAAACCAAGGTTCCAATACATAACTAGCTCATCCTCATACACCTAGAAGTGCTGAGCAACCCTGGGATGAGGCTCATCTCCCACCAAAGCCTCAATCCACCATTTGTCTAACAGTCTCACACCACACAACATATATGCAAAGCACTGATTGAGAAAGGTAATTTGACCTACTCTGGCTGGGAAGACCCTGGTCCACTCTGTAGGACCATTTTGAGTTTGTGGTCAGATTATCCTACGACATGTGGAGGACTCACTGCAATACTTATATCTTTTTTCCTTCCAATTTCCTGGTTGCCTTATACATAGGGAGAAAATGCTCAAAAGCCCAAGAGGGTCTTGCCAATTGTCCCACAAGTGCAATATCTGAGTATGACAGGAGCACTTTGCTATCAGAGCTAAAACACCATCACTTGTCCAAGCTATTTTTGGAATAATATGATTTGTTCTATCTTAACTTTCATCTGTATCTTAAAACTGGACTTAAATGGAGATATTTATAATCTTCTTTTCATCTTCAAAGCCCTTTGCAGTATTAACTAATTAAATCTCAGCAACACCTTTGATTAACTACTTTTTATAGATGTGGGAAAAGAGCCATGGAAATAATATTTTCTTAAAATGCCCTTGGTCACGATGGAATCAGCATTCCAAGGCAGGATTAGAATCTAAAATGTCCTGTCTCCACCTTTCATTAGACCAATACCCTGGCCTCTACCCCAATGCCTTGGTGGGAAGATATGATTGGTTTAATTCTTTACATTATTTAAATCATAGAGTTTTTGCAAAAGTGCTTATCATTTCTCTTGTGCTCTTTACTGTCATTCAGTATGGCATCATGCCATGACTTGATTTGCTTCTTAAATCAAAGGAGTTATTTGAAAAGTGTACAAAACACCCAGTTCGTATGGCTCTGCTCAGTCCCCTCGTGTCTCCCTTTGAGTCTATTCTTAGACATTCTGTCCGTTCAGGAATCTAAGGTAAGCCAGCTTTATCTGGCAATGTCCCCGAAGATTTCTTCTCTCCAGATGTCCAGAAAGAAAGCTAAGCAGTAATTCAAAGACAGAGAGGGGTCAGCAATAACTGTTTTCACAGTTGCCAGCAGAAACTCATTGTCAATTTCATCTTCAACCCAATTTTCTAATCTTTTGAATGTTGTAGGATTCACTTGAAATGTGAGATTTATAGGCAGTTGTTCCAGCCGGGTGAGATTCTTGCTGACAGCTATCAGACTGGTATTAGCATTCTGTCTTCTAAATTACAGAAGACCAAGCTCTGAATATACACCAGAGACTTGGAAGGCTGGTAGGCGTGAGGTGGGCTTTAAGTACTGATGCTGAATAAATCACCTGTAAGGACCCCTTCCTAAAGAATGTAATTGTTTATTCTGGAGTTTATTACCTTCATCTGTTCAGGATTATCATTGGGCGGATTATAGGATCATTTTTTATGTCAAACCGAGTCCTGAAACTTGGTAGTACTTGGAGATTGGGTGTCTGACCCTCTCGCTCTAAACCGCCTCCCTCCTGCCCACTCCCAATCTCCACCTCAATCAGAACCTTCCGTTTCAGTAGAATAGTGGGGAATTTGTTAGGTAAAAACTGAACTTGAGCATTGCTCTACTACCTACTAGTTGGATGATCATTTAGCCCTCCTGAACTATGGTTTCCTAACTCTAACATAGAAAATTATGACTACTATTTATAGTGACTTTACATGATTTATTGGAAATATAAAAACAGGCTCTGTACTTTCAAAAGTATTTATTCATGCTTGTTGTTAATGATAATGGCCAAGGTTTACTGTGTGTGTGGAGTGCCTTTGTGGGCCTGGTTCATCCATCCTCCCAACATCTCTATGAGGTAAGTTTTATAATTATGTGCCTCTTACAGAGGAAAGGGAAAGCTAACATCACCGTCTAATTACTGGCATGATCTGGGTGTTCCGGTCTAGTCTGGCCAGGCCTGTATTCTTGACCACCACCATTTATCTTAATCTCTCATTGTTTGGAAGTTCCTTTTCAGTTTCCCACAGTTCTCTGAAATGAAGCCAATTTCAAACAAAATGCACTGTCTTCTCTCAAATTTTAGTCTTTCCATTAACTTTCTGACTTGTCAAAATCACATTTTTTCTTCCTGGTGTGAAATTTATGGGTCACCTTGGCCATTCAATTTCAGCCTCAAGATTGCTCTCTGAACTAATATCCAAGACTAGGCAAAACAGGACTCAGGAGGACATGTCAAGGGTAGGAATCTGCCACAAGTGTGTGGGGGAACAGAGGTTAGGTAAGATAGAGAAGGGATCGGCTTGCTAATAATCGTTGGAAACGGTAATGTGATGCTAGAACTGAGTATTAAAAGTAGACAAAGGGATATGCATGATAGCCCCTTAGTATGTGTATTGCAAACCACAATGTGCAAAAAAAGAGAGAGAGAGAGAGAGAGAGAGAGAGAGAAGAAAAGTGCCTGCCATAGAGGCCAGTGGGGGGTGGGGCAAGGGAGGGAAACTGGGGACATCCGTGGTGGGAAATGTGCGCTTGTGGAGGGATGGGTGCTGCAACATTGTATGACTGAAACCCAATCATGAACAGCTTTGTGAACGTCTGTCTCCTGGTGTTATAATTATTTGATCACTTAACATCCCGTTATTCATCGATTTGCTCAAGAGGGTGCCAGTAACGCTTTCCACTTGTCCCTGTCACATGCCAGTGTACCCGCCCTCTCAGAGAGCCCAGTGTTATAATAAAACTTTAAAAAAGATTGTTCTTTGAAATTCCTTTGTAACTACCATGGAAGAGGTCTCATTCCCTCCAACCTTAATTGTGTGCTTCCTAGATTGTTTTCCTAACTCTATTACATTCCATATACCACCTGCTAATTACTCCTAAAATGTCATTTCCTACAGTGAATGCCATGGTCAAAATTTTTCTCTTCTGCCTACAGTCTTTAATCCATACTCTTGATTCCTGGACCTCAGACTGGCCCCATCCACCTCCTACCTCTTCTACCTGCACCCCCTTTATCCCTAAGCACGCCCCATGATTGCTTGATTTTGCACTTTTGTTCACTTGATTTTGCACTTTTGTTCACTTGATTTTGCATTTTTGCTCATGATGTTTCTCTTTTCATCTATGTCCTTATTCCCTCCCTCTCTACCTACTTAAAAATAGGTAATTCTCCGAGATCCCAATCAAATCCTTCCTCAACTTCCCAGTCATAAATAATATTTCTATTCTCCCAAATCAGTGAAAATATTGCTGCCTAACACACATTGCTAGTTAATATTTTACAAATTATGTATATATATAATCATAATTGTTGCAGGCAGAGAGATAGAACAAAAACATGTTTATATTTCTTTACCGCCCACAGAAGAAACAATTAAGTATCAATTACAATCCTAGGCTTGAGCTACATGGAAATACTGAGAGATGAGATACATGAGATACATGATGGACCTGGAAAGGATCATGTTGAGTGAAACTAGTCAGAAGGAAAGGGAGAGACACAGAATGACTGCATTTATTTGCATGACATAAATATATCAGGAGGTCTTACCAAAGGTGGAAATTACTGCAAACGTGTGGGAGTCAGAGGTTAGGTAAGACAGAGAGGGGAACATGTGTGAATAAATGTCGAAAGGGCTAATACCAACCTAGAACTGAGCATTAAATACAGGCAAAAAAATGCACATGATGACCTCTAAGTGTATGTAGTGCAACCCACAATGTGTAAGAGAAGGAAAAGAGAGAGAGGGAGAGAGAAAAGAGATAAAGAACCTGCCATTTAGGCAGGCTGTGGGAGGGGGAGGGAATTGGGGACATTGGTGGTGGGAAATGGGCACTGGTGGAGGGTGGGGTGCTGGAACACTATGTGACCGAAACCTCTAAACATGAACAACGTTGTAATTGTATATCTCACAGTGGTATAATAAAATATTTAATTAAAAAAGACACGTAAGACCAGAGCAATGAAAGTCAAGAAACCTCACAAAAAAAAATTGGGTGGAAAAATAGGATCTTAAGCAGGGATGGCAGAGAAAAGCTTTGGAGCAGCAGGAGTGCCCCATTCAAAGACCCCAGGAGTGGGTTCTGTGTGTGTGAGGTCGGTGAGAGGAGAAGCTGAAACCTGGGAAGGAACCTGGAGGGAAAGGCTAGGGAGGGGCAGCAGGTTAGGGATGATTTATCAGACAAAGAACCAGGACTTCAAACTGGTCACTGGCGAGGAAGAAGACCTTGGGAGGCTGGGATGTCAGGAAGTGACATGGCCAGATTTTATTTTAGAGAAATTATTCTAGCAGCTGCATAAATTGCATCTGGTGACACCTGAGGGAGAGACAGTGGATGATGAAGAGCAAAGACTCAGGTGAAGGGAGAGGGTCTGTGGCTGTGAGGAGTGGAGGGTGCAGACGCCCTTGACTTAGGATGGGTGACAGATCCAGCGAAAGTAGAAACAATTGTAAGTCAGAGCATCTGTGACACATCTAACGCGGCGAGACCCTAGTGATCGTTTTGTTTCCCCTGGAGCTAGTGAGGTTGATGGCAGCTAACACTGCCTGACACCCCAACCACCAAGTATTGCCAATACTGAAAAAGTCAAGATTCAAAGTTAAGTAGAAAATATTCTACTGAAGGTTCTTCGCCCACCAGGGCAAAGCCAAAAAGTCATTGGCCAAATCACCAGAAGTCAGGACCATATGAACTGGGATGAGGCAGAAGCTAGCCTTGACAGTGTGGGCTAGAACCCAGAAGTCAGATGATGGAGGATTCTCACCACGGGGGATGAATGTGAGTTGGAGAACACAGTTGAAAAATGGGTTCTTTTTTTCCCCAGTTCTTGCTGCTCCTGTCATTTCCAGTTGCCAGGTCCGAGGTATGGGGTAAGACTAGTGTCAACAGTTTTAAGTTAAAGACTCTTGTGGGACACTGTCCAGGAGAGGTGGAGAAACAGGGAGCTGTTCGTGGTGCCTCCCTTGGCGCCTGGTGCATGGTGGGTACTTCAGTGTGTGTGGAGAAATGAAATTGGAGCTTCCATGGAGCTGTGTGTGAATGGAGCGAGTGTTTGTGTAAGAGCATGCCTTTATTTTGAATGACAAGGAGTGAAACATGTTCTCAAGCTTCTAGTGCTGCAGAGCCAGGCGAGGAAACACAGACCTGCTCTAGGAGGTCAGGCCGGAACCCGGCACCAGTGATTAGCCTTCTCTGACCAATGTCATCTGTGGCAATTCAGATGGCAGTTCTCATGTGACATTGATGGGCCACCACACAGACGTTACACATGGCCTGTGAGGTCTCCCTGTGAGGGGCTCCCTCAGTAACAAGGAAAAGAGATTTGGCATCCATGAATATGTTAAATGAGAAAAGGATATTTAGTACATTTGGTTTCTTTCTTTCTGAGATATGAAATACATCCTGACGAATCACAGCCTTCCCATCTGTAGAAAACCCTTTTCTGATTTCTTACAAGTAACAGTGTCAATTTATCCCAGAAAACAGGGGTGAGGTGGAGGAAGAGGATGGAGATAGGGAGGGGAAAAATGGAAGAAACAGAAACAACAAGGAAATTATTGAAGCTCAAGAAATGGCCTAATGCACCAGCCAATCCAGCCTTCTTGCTGAAGTCAGCAGGTCTGAGTGATATCCCAAAACGTGGCTTTTTAAATATTAGTAGACATGTTTCAGTAGGGCCACACAAAACCATTCATTTCTTTGCCATATTTCAGTGTTTCATTGCTGCTAAGAATTCACAGTATATTCAAACTAATAGAAAATTTGCAAAACAGGAATATTTCATGCCTGCCTAACTTAACTTAAAAACACGGCATCAGGGGCCGGAACAATAGCCCAGCGGGTAGGGCGTTTGCCTTGCACGCGGCCGCCCATGCCGGTCCGGGTTCGATCCCGGCATCCCATATGGTCCCCTGAGCAATGCCAGGAGTAATTCCTGAGTGCAGAGCCAGGAATAACCCCCTGAGCATCGCGGGTGCGACCCAAAAAGCAAAAAAAAAAAAAAAAAAATCACGGCATCATACAATGCTGATACAAATGCATCTATCACATTCACACAAGTCCAACAAAGCGATTTAAAAGACAATAGTGAACTTTTCTCCTTTTTAATTGCTTTTCTTGCTACTAGATTCTAATCATTGTAGCAACATTATACTCAAGAATGCATTTCTAATTGAGATGTAAATCACGCTTGATATGATTGTACACATTTACCTTCCATGGTGATACAGAAAGGAAGAAATAACCCGTGCATCAGGTATAGTGGACACACAATAAATTTCACTGAATCAATTACAAGCATGGAAGGTAGTTGATCTGAAAATACCTGTTTTGCTTTAGAGCTTGTGGGTTCTCATTCTCATCTTGAAATCAGAATTACAGGCTGCAAATCAATGTTATCTTTCAGAAGAATCCCTACATTTAATAGATTAAAAAACTGATAAAGAATGCACAGTTATATTTTATTGGTAGCCAGAGACAGAAAACCCAATACAAGTTGAGTTAAGCCAAAATGGAATGTATTGACCTCTTTAAATCAAATATCTGGGCAATAAGCATGAGTTTCAGATGCAGATTGAGTTACAGGCTGGCTTTAGATCTCAAGCGATGGTTGGTTCACCTTGTGTGACTGTCTCCCACCAGATGAAATAAAACGGCCACATAGTCTGCCAGCAATGTTGCTAAACAGAATGCGTGGCTTGTCAAGGTCTTACAGCATTTCATGAGTCCCAATAAGGTCATTTGCTCCTCCGTGGGCCACTTGAATGTGCTTGTGACTTAACTGGTCACATGCCTGACATAGGTAGCCTGTGTGGGAGCTGGGATTGCATTCCAAGTGAGGTCATTCCTACCATTTGTTATACTTAAAAGTTAAAAGCAACCAGAGTCCCCTTGGGGAAAATCTTTCCTTTCTTTACTAAGAAGTCTTTGACAGGAAACACTGGTTAGAGTTCTCAGTTGTTTGAGGAAAAATTAAAGGAAGGTTTTATGTCCATCTGTGTCTCTGCTTCTACCTTTCTGTTCTCTGTTGCATGAACTCAAAGGCCCCCTCGGTGTCTTCTTCAGAATAACTGTACCACTGTATCACTGTATCACTGTCTTCCCGTTCATCAGCGATTTGCTCTAGCGGGCACCAGCAACATCTCCATATGTCCTGTCTCATGCAAGTAGAGCCCAAGGGCACCTGCTTTCTCCAAGAACATAAAGAGCTTCTAACCATTCCATCAGGTCATGGGAATGAGGTCTATAATTGTTACTGGTATTTGGCAAGTTACCCGTGTTGTATTTGATATGCCAAATACCAGTAACTTCAGAATAACACTAAACAAATATTACCCCAATTCTCTGTGAAGATTTAATGGAGTCAGAACCTCCCCAATGAATACAGGGTATTTTTATTACATACCCACCTCCCCTGGCAGTTCTGACAATTTGGGAGTAATCTTAATGTAAGAACACAACTCCCTTCCAATTCTACTTGTGTTTCGAGACTGGAGGTTTACCTTTGAGGTATCAGTGATTGAACCCAAACCCTCAAACATGAGCCACATGCTCTGTCCATGTCCTGTATTGTTGGAAAGTATGGACAATTGTTTGCTTTTGCTGTGTATTGGACCAGATTCACATGAAAGTCAGATTTAGTGTGAAATCTCTGCTCAGAATATGTTCGTTTCTTGTTCTTTATCATCACTTTGAATGCTTCTGAACGAATCTTAGGGTTAATCCCCCATTCACTCCTGGTCATAAATATAAATTATGAGCCTTATTTCTCAACTCTGCCCCCTCCCCAAGTTTTACTTGACCATTTGGCTATCTCCATTTGCTAGATGAAAAATAGATGTTATTTAAAAACTGCTGAAAACGTCTGTGTATTCATGCATGATAGCTGCCAGAAGGAAAAATTGGAGCTGCCACGTACGAGATGATGTCAGGCGGTTACTCTCAGGAGCCCGGCATGTTCTTGCTGGCAGCAAATCTCTCACCTATTATTCAGGAATTCTCACTTTGTTCAGGTAAATGTTCTGTCACTGTACCTTTTGGAAAATTACATAAACTTTACTTCTATCCTTGTTTATACAAAATCAACTAAAATAAATAAAGTTTATACTTTGGGTTTGCCACAAATAAACCAAATAGTTAATCATGTTATAAAATGCTTTATATGAGGGGCCAGAGAGATAGTACAGTGGGTAGGGCATCTGCCTTGAGTGCAACTGACCCAGGTTTGATCCCCAGGACCCCATAGAACCCCCCAAGCTCTGCCAGGGATGATGCCTAAGTACATAAATAAACCCACCACTGGGTCTGGACCCAAAACAAAATTTATACAAAGTTTTATTCTATTTTATCTTTGATAGAAACACAGAAAAGAGGACCAAAAAGGACTGCTAGAGTATTTAAAATTTTAAGTTACATTTGTCATCTGTAAACAAACCACCTCAGCATTTTCTGGCTTAAAAACACTACCAATTTCTTTGTTACTCATAGATTAACAATTAGGATTGAATTCAGCGGGTGGTGACTGGTGTCTTCTGGTCTTTCCAAGAATTCATTTTGCTTACAGCCATTCATGGGGTGATAATCACCCAGCAACTCAGGTGGAGTTGGATAATCTAAGGACATTGGATTGGTGTTGGCCATTGGCTAAGTCATTTCTCTGGCAGGCTATCTTCTGTTTCTCTGCATGGTGCCAAGATTGATGCCAGCAGTAATAGAGAAGTCTCTTGTGTAGACATGCTCCAAGCCTGTGCTTGTGTCAGATTCTCTCATGGTTCATAGACCAGTGCAAGTCCTATAGCCAATGCTTCAATCCATTGGGTGAACATGATCCAAAACAGAGAGATGGGAGTTGTTTGAGAACCATTACTATAAGAATTTACCACATCATATCCTTGATTGATAAATGAGATTTACTTGGGAAGATGTCAGGGCAGACTCGTTACCTGGAAGAATATTGGTCAGAGATGAAACACAGAGATACAGAGCAGTGATATGAACCTCTTAGACCTGTTAGCAATGAAGGAGTGTGGTCTATGCATTGAATGTATTACTTTGGTTGTGAAACCAAACCGACTTAAAAAATGAGGCCTGTGTACAGGGCATGTCTAAATATTTAATTTTCTGCTATAGTTAAGGCCCATTCAAAGGAGTTTTAGTATAGGGAAAGGCGAGGTACTTACTGGGTTAGAGGAATCAAACTGGTCACACCAACCTGATAAAAACATAAGGCGTCTTTGACCGTAGAATTTTCATGAGCATTAATTATCAGTTATTACGCATGTTTACTTTTCCTTTTTTGCCTTTAAGATTTTTGGGGACATGGGATGTGGGATAGTGGATCTAACCCAGCAGTGCTCAGAGGGTAATCCTGGCTCTATGCTCAGCAGTGATCCCTGTAGATGCTCAGGGCACTCTATGTGGTGTCAGGGATAGAACTGGGGTTGGCAAACACAAGGCAAGTGACTAGTGACTTGCTCTGGTACTATCTCTCAGACCCACCTTTCTTTAGGTCTTTAAGCAACACTGTGGTTTATAAACAAGGTGGTTTATAAACAAGGAAACTGATGTTTTAAAAAGTTTAACTTATCCACACTCAGATAACCAAACAGGACTTGATAGGACTTGAACCCTATCTACTAATAAGGCTCATTCTGATTTCCTGAATCATGCATTTCTTCTACTGTACAGGACAAATGAATTGGTTCTGTGAAATGATGGATCTCCCAGGCCCAACAATCCAAACATAATAATCTTCTCAGAACTGCTTCCTTCCTGTGGATTTCAAAGCCATAAACTGGGAATCAGGATGGCCCATGGGAGGGAGAAGTCTTCCTTCTTTTGCAGTTTAAGAATTGTTGATGATGGGGTTGACTGCTTCCTAATTGAGCTCTGGGACCCTTTCCCAGCTAAATTACTTTTGCCGAGAGCCCTTTCAGTTTGCTAAAACTATTGTTTGAGAGATGTCAAACCTATTTCTCATTTAATCCAGCTCTGGGGTCTGTCTCTTATGCTTCTTGGTGAATTAGCTGCTGAGTCCATCATATCTGGGTTGAAGGGCATAAATAATCCTCAATTTATGCCCGTGTTTTCCCACCAAACAGCATAACTGAAGCTCAAGGTGTAAAAGAACTGCCTTGACATCATAACAATGAAATTTTTTCCAGTAATACCAAAAAGGTACAGACGGTGATTAGAATACGAAGTGAGATGAGAAATGCTCTGAAATTAAAGTCCATTTCTCCAAGAAACATCGTTTTAGTCCCTCCCCTCCCCTCCCCTCCTTCTCTCTGTTCTGTCTCCTCCTCCCTTTCCCTCCCCTCCCCACCCCTTCCTTCCCTCCCCTCTCCTTTACCTCCCCCCCCTTCCCTACTTAGGGCTTACTTATTTTTAATATTTTATTATACCACTGTGAGATATACAATTACAAAGATATACAATTAAAAAGTTCATATTTGGGGTTTGGTCATACAGTGTTCCATCACCCATCCCTCCACCAGTGCCCATCTCCCACCACCAACGTCCCCGGTTCTCTCCCCCTCCCCCAGCCCGCCTCCATGGCAGGTTCTTTATTTCTTTCCCTTTCTCTCTCTTTCTTTTTCCCTTCCCTTCCAGACTATGGATTACAGAACATACATTAAAGGGTTGTCATGTATATCTTTTCGCCTGTATTTAATGCTCAGTTCTAGGTTGTTATTAGTACTCAGGGCTTACTTATAATTCTGCCCAGGGATCACTCCTGCTGAAGCTTCGGGACCACTTAGGTTGCTGGGCCTGAACCCAAGTTGACTGTACTATCCTTCACCCCCCTACAAAAATTTTTATAAAAAAATCTCAGCTACATAAGTAAATTCAGTCCCTCTACTTCTATGCTCTATCTCTAAGTACCTACTTCTACCTTCAAAAAACTCGAGTATGATTCAATGCCATTAAATGAAAAATTTATATAATGAGGCCCACAGATTTGCTTGCCTTAGTCCAGTCATAAAGTTTGGACCTCAAGGAACCAAGGGAAACAGAACATGGCAGACCACTTGTCTTTCTGCAGGCAAGAGGGAGATTATTTAATAGAAGAGAAGACTGTGTTTAGCTAATTCTGAAGAAGAATACATGTATTAGATGGTATTCAGTGGAGAATGATTTGCACAGCATGTAAATTGTATAGAATTATTATGCAAAAAACTTAGAACTTTCCAACAGTGAATGGGTCTAATTTATAGATATTTCTAGGGACAAAAGACATTTCACAGCAATAACTGAAAGACTTACACTCCATTTGATAATTGGTACAAAACACAAAATAGGTTAGCAGCTTCTTTTTTTTAAAAAAAAAGAAAACCTCTTAACTAATAAATTATGGTTTTAAAACACATAATGTACTAATGTTTTTTTCTAACTCCTCACTCAAGATGTGAACAGATCATCTGCTTCAATCACCAAAATCTCAGTTCATATTTATGTATTTATAAAATGCGCTGTTCTCCATGGTGGAAGACAGCCTCAAAGACTTAATTATGTAATGGGTTTCAATCTTCAGACTTTGTGGATGTTTGCTCAGAAGTGTAATATAAATTTGGAGGCACATTTAGAATTTAACCATTGCTTGACCCACATTAATGTCCACCAGGGAAATGCACAGGCGGGTGAAACAGAATGAAAAGAAGGTCTTCAAAGAAGACAAGACAGGGGTCAGAGAGATAGTTCAGTGGATAGGACAGTTGCCTTGCACCCAGCCAAATCAGTTTTGATCCCCAGTATCCTATAGGTCTCCTGAGCCCTGCCAGGAGTGATCTCTGAGCGCAGAGTCAGGAGTCAGTCCTGAGAACCACCAGGTATAGCCTAAAATACAAACAAAAAAAAACAAACAAACAAACAACAAAAAGACGGGATAGTAAATACTGTTTCATAGTGATGCTGGTTTAGTGGCTCAAGGATTTAATGAATGAGCATGGCACACAACTGGAAGAAGGCCTATGTTTATTAGGAAAGAGGGTATCTGACACTCCAGCTAAGTAGGA
The DNA here is from genome assembly GCA_021461705.1 of Cryptotis parvus. Classification (NCBI taxonomy): domain Eukaryota; kingdom Metazoa; phylum Chordata; class Mammalia; order Eulipotyphla; family Soricidae; genus Cryptotis; species Cryptotis parvus. The sequence goes on from JAJIBD010001631.1 coordinate 31,348, forward strand.
TTGTAGGCATAGACCATTTAGGAGATACTCTGCTTAGATGATGTAGTTGAAACAGTAAGAAATGACCTGTCCGTTGTGGCCAATAATAAACTGCTTCCAACTGGAACTTTGGAGTCACATCTTTGCAACATCATGAATTGTTGGATGCCAGATTTAGCTAATCTGGGAGAATTTGTGTTTTGCCCACTCACAGCTTAATCTACTTAAGGCAAGTTTCATCCTAATGAGACCTCTCTTCTATGTAAACACTGCTAGAGGGTGTGGCAGTTACAGAAGTCACCTTGACTGAATAACTTCTGACTTATACATCTACTAAGACTTCTATGTTTTCTAGATTGGGCACAGCTCCTCTTTATACCCACTGCACCCAGAGTGGGACAGTTAGAATTTACCAGGAGACTACCACCCTGGCTACGTTGAGACTATAGGAAGACTATAGGAAAGATCATACTAGTTTGCTCTCAAGCAGGCGCAGTGTTACCCTTTCAGTATATGGAGAATAAGATACTCAGAATCACCCTGGTGCAGATCATAAATAAGAAGGACCTTGTGGGTACCATCTAGATTACATGAAGCTCATGAAATGAGGATGTATTACTTTATACCAGCTCTCTCTCACTCTCTCTCTCTCTCTCCCCCTCAGAGTTTTACATAAGAGATAATCTCGGGATTAGTCCTTGGCTAACCTTTGTTTATACCTGCAATAGGGTGTGGCACCACCCTTCTACACTCTGTTTAGGGTTCTTTGTTGACACCTCCCCTGTCACCTCCCTGACCCTCCCTGGATTACTCTGGTGTATATAAGGGGACTGACTTGAGGCCCCTTCGCTTTGGCTTTTGGCCTTTTGCTCCTTCTTTTGGGTAGGACTCCTCTCGGGTGAGATCCTCTCTTTGGTGGGAGACTTAGGCTCTTTTGTGTGATCTAAATTCTGACCAGAGCTAGAGTTCTTGAATTGCTGTGGAAGAGCTTTTGTACTATTAAAAGCCTTTTTGGAACTGCGCCAGACTCATGAGTTTTCATCCATTCCCCTGACATCCTCGGAGGTAGAAGAGAACTTCTGTCCTGACACTGTTGGGGACCCCAGCAGCATCCCCGACAATGAATGAACAAAATTCTACTGATTTGTATCCATTAAAATGGTTTATTTTACTTATATGAATCTCATTTAATTTTTTTAAATGTCCTCTAAAGACAAAAAAAGGAGAAAGAGAATTCCCAGTTCCTTGGGATACTTTTTGCTAGCCCTTTTGAACCAGAGAAGGATAGTTTTTATGAAGGATGGGGCGCTTGGTGGCTGTCCTACCCTTGCGATAGCAACACTGTTCCATTACCGTTGTTTTACTAGTGGACATCTACAAGAGGCTTTTCTTTTCTTTAATTTCCTTCCTTCCTTCTTTCCCTTCCTTCCTTCTTTCCTTCCTTCCTTCCTTCCTTCCTCCCCTTCCCACCCTCCTCTCCCTCCTTCCCTCTTTTCTTCTCTCTCTCTCTTTCTTTCTTTCTTTCTTGCTTGCTTTCTTGCTTTCTTGCTTGCTTTCTTGCATTCTTGCTTTCTTGCTTTCTTTCTTTCTTCCTTCCTTCCTTCCTTCCTTCCTTTCTTCCTTTCTTTCTTTTTCTTTCTTCTTTTCTTTCTTCTTTTTTATTCCTTTTCTTTCTTTTAGGTTTTATAGTCACACCCAGCATTACTCAGGGGCTCAGTGCTCAGGGAAACACGCAGTGTTGAGGATCAAACTTGAGCCTCCCACAGATGAAAACCATTTGCTCTAGCCTTTGAGCCTGTTCCTGGCTCTGGCATTCATGATTAAAATGGTTCAAATGAATCAAAGGAAGAATGCTTTGTGACACTTGAAAATTCAAATTTCAATTTTACTGGAACAGAGCCATGTTCATTTGATTATTTGTTGCCTTTGGCTGCTTTCACATTGCCATGGAATAATTGAGTAGAAGAAACTGAGACTTGCAAAATATAAAATATTTACTTTCTGGCCTCTTACAGAAAAAAAAGCCCCTGTGATTCCTGCACTATTGTTCTTGGCCTTTCCCACCACCCTGTAGTCACAGCTGATGACAGGAAAAGGGAATCACTGGTAGGTGGAGAGCGAGGTTTTAAAGACCAGAGTACTTCATTCCCCTTTCTCTGTCTGAGACCAAGAAGTGACTGTATCAACTTTCCATTCATTGACCCCTCAGAAGGGCCATTCCTAAACTGGAGGATTGAGAAAAGTGGGATCCAGGGAGGCTCAGGGAAGCTCCTCTAGAGTAGATTTAAAATCCTGTTCTCCACGGGCTATCTGTTTAATCCACATGCACATCTTTCAGTTAGGTTCCCAATGCAAAAAGGGAAAGGGCATGATTTATTAACTACTAACATTCTAACAATCTCTTTCTTCTGGACCTCAGTCCCTTAGTTTGAAACCTCATTATCTCCATCAACCAAATAGCCTCCAATCTGCGGTCTCTGCCTCCAGCATCCCCTCTTTTCACACTAAAAGGGTTCACGTGATCTTTTTAAAAACAAAAATAAAAGTAATGTAAGGACATTGTTAGAGGTTATCGGGCATTTTGGTGGTGGTAAGGTGAGGTACTGTACATCAATAGCATAAATATTAACACTATTGTAATAGGTTACCCAAACTGTTAATGAAATTTAAACTTAAAAATAAATTAAACGTGCACCTGATCTTATTTCTTCTCCATGGAAGTAATTGATCATATGAATGGATGGCCCATGACTCACTGTCCCTAGCCCCCCCACAGAGTGCCTTCCCACATGAGGCTTAGGCTGTGTCTTGCTTGGGCAAGGAGATAATATCAAACTTGACCCAAGCAGACACTTGGAAAAACACTTGCATGTTTACTCTTTAATGGGAGAACCATAAAATATATTTACATAGACATAATGATGAAGTGAGATGCAGGAAAAGGGTAGAGTTATCTCAGTGAATGCCACCCTAGGTGAACCAAGCGCATCTTCTTGCTGCTAAGAAATTCAAAGCACAGTCTAGAATAGCATAACTGCCTAAACCAATTGACAGAATGATTAAAAAACAATTACAAAATCCAAAATCATAATTTTCAGTCTCTAAACTTTGGGTGCTTTGTTATTTAGCACTGGCTGACTGATACCCCTACTTAAAGTCTTCATTGTGTTCAAATAAATGCCTTCACAACAAGCAAAGTCAAAGGTATTTATAACTCATAACAAAACCTAGTAACATATAAGTACTTCCCCATCTTCCTGAGCACCGTTGATGCTCACCCGCCTACTCCTCTGATGTACAATTAACACGGTTCTAATGGGTTCCCAGCACTCACATCTGGCTCACTAATTATGCCCTGACTTTGGCACCTTCCTTTCTTTTCCCCTGATAAGTCTTGATTTTCTAAGCTCTGGTTTCTCTAAAAATTGAATAGACCCTGGCTTCTCTCTTTGACACAAACATACACTCACTCATGCTTTAAATCAGAGTCTTCCAGATTTTGAATCATGGCACACTGAATCATGAGATAGTTTAGAATCAGGATTAGCAATTTTTAAATGAAATAGAGAATGAGAAGTAAAAAGAAAAGGAGGAGGGGAAGAAAAAGGAGGAGGAGGAGAAAAAGGAGGAGGAGGAGGAGAAGGAGGAGGTGGAAGAGAAGAAGAAGAAGAAGAGGAGGAGGAGGAGGAGGAGAAAGAGGAGGAGGAGGAGGAGGAGGAAGAAGAAGAAGAAGAAGAAGAAGAAGAAGAAGAAGAAGAAGAAGGAAACAGCATAAAATAGGAAGTATACTGAATCCTGTGCAACAAGCGATACTTTTCAATGTGTGCATATTGGTTTGCTATGTAAAATATATTGTGTACTTAAAATGTAATACCAAAAAAATGCAATATAAAACACCACTTTGGGGGCCAGAGTGATGGTTCAGTGGGTAGAGCACTTTCTTTACATGTGGCTGACCTAGGTTCGATCCCCAGCATCCCAGATGGTCATCCAAGTGTTGTCAGGGAGTGATCCCTGAGTGAAGAGCGAGGAGTCAGTACTGAGCACTGCTGAGTATGCCCCCAAAAACAAACAAACAAAAAAAGAAAAGCACACACACAAACAAAAATCACTGCTTTCACACACATCTGCTTGTATCTGACACTCACCTGGGGGCCCTCCTATGCAGCTTGCCCCCAGGCCTGCCACTCTCACCTGAACTCCCAGCCTCTGCCACACAGCCCTCCACTCCCCAACATGCCCCTGTTACCCCAAAGCATCATCTGTGCCTTTCCAATTTGGTTTATCCTTCTCCGATAACAACCATTCTGTCTGGAAAATTCCTATTTGTTAGGGGAGTTTCCAACACTCCATGTGCACATTATTTTATGTGCTCCAATACCATTCTCTGATGGCTTCTCCTGTTCCTCCCCCCTAGTCCCCAATTCCATTCCCTCTTGCACACAAAGTTTACATTATGCCAAAGCTTGGGAACACCCCCTTTCAAATCTAACTTTTATTTCCATTTTTCCCTCCCAACCTGCAGGCCCTGTGTGTTCCCTCAAGCCCCTGTGAGCCATCAGCCCTTGTCTCCCATTCTGTTGTCATGGTTGAAATTTGTGAGTTTGTTTTCCACACAGGGACCAGAAGCTCTGGTGTGGGGTGGCAGATTAGGAGCTCCTGTGGTTAAGACCTGTGTCCTGTTGATCTGAGTGCTGTGTGCGGGCCTGGCATCAGTGGGAATGGATGGTCAACTCTACCAAAGATGCCTGGATGTGCATTTCAGATGGCGCAGATGACCTGTGGGAAGGAGATCTGGGCAGCTTGATCTCTGTGGGTCAATAATGGCCCCAGGAAATAAGAAAATGAGTGCAGCCATGTCTACTTTATACTCCAACCAGTCACCGACCCCCCACCCCCAACACACATGCCCCATTCTAACTCTGGAAAGAAAGTGACCTGTAAAGGCCAGCCCGTCCTCAGGGAAGGAAACAGAGACAATCTCCAGCCTCTTCTGGAAGGTTCTATGTGCTGTACCTCAAAAGGTGGAAACAAGAGCACAGATATCCAAGATAGCAGGATATCAGAGATCAGGAACCCTCGTGACTGGCACCAAAACTCTAGGGCTAGGGGAAGAGGCAGCGGAAAATAGGTGAAGAGGGAGAGAGAAAAGAAGCAGCTGAGACTCACATGGAGCTGGGACGTGGGAGCACTAACAAATCCGAACTCGATGCCTGGATTCTATAACGGAACAGAAGTTAGCAAGGAAGAGAGTGCCAGCAAGGCCACAGGGAGCCGTTGAGTTCCACAAAAGTACACTCCGTAGGCAACGCAAATGAATTCTTGGCTCCAAGCTGCATTAGCACAGGTACTATTGTGGGATTTTTCCATGTATCTCTTGCCCTGGATACCAGGTTTCCAATAAAGGGCTCTGCTGTGGCCTGTGTTAATTAATTACAGGTACAATGAATGGTTGCTGAGTACCTGGGGAGAAAAACTAGTACAGCAGGCTTTCAAATGCTCACCTTGTTTATACAAGGCAGAAAAAAAAAACCAAGAATTGACTTACATTGCGCTAGTGGCGATCTGTAAACAATTCCAGTAGGAATCACAGACACTGGCTGCTCTTTTTGGGGATTAGCTGGAAAAGAGACGAGTCCTTCTATAGCTCTTTCTCCTTTTCTAGAGCAGCACCTCCCAAAATAGCCAGTTTCTCTTTACAGGACTGAATTAACCTGGTGGTGAGGGGCAGGGAGTAAACAGGGAGGGAGGAGGAGGAGGAGGAGGAGGAGGAGGAGGAGGAGGAGGAGGTGGTGGTGGAGGGGGAAGGGAGGGGAGAACAAGAGTTAAAAGGTCATCTTCCCACAAGCCACATTTATGGGACACTCAACCAACTCACTCAGATCAAAAGCAAAATAAAGTCAGCAGGTTCGGTCCAGAGCCAGCAAGAATGGACATTGTTTTGGACTCAGAATACATAATGAGATCATTCTAAAAGGACATAACATCACTGTCAGGCTCTCGTAGTTGAGCCAGCTTTAAAAAAGCTTTTTTTAAGGCTCGGATCAGGAACTCAGGGAATGGGGTATTTGAAACAGATGGCACATCAGTGAGCTCAATGAGATGAAATGCTCAGACCCCAGGAAGGAATTGGGCCACAAAACCAGAAATACTATTAAGTGTCCTTCTGAAAAGCATCCTGAGCACATGCCCTAGCATCAGTTTCTGAGACAGAGGCCTGGTAACAGGTGTGTCCACCTCCTCCCGGTTCCCACCAGGGAGCCCCCTGCAGGTTACTACCTGACTATGGACAGGCACCCCATTGCTTTCATGTGTATTCATAAAAATAAGAGAAGACAACTGGAAAGAGAGGGAGGAAGGAGAGGGAGAGGGAGAGGGAGGGAATGAGAGAGAGAGAGAGAGAAGAGAGAGATCACTCTCAGGTAAGCAAGGCCTCAGCAAAGCAAGCCAGGACAGAAAAAGGAAGAGGGGAGAGAAACAAGCCAGATGCAATGTGAGTGTGAGCTCTGAGGGTTGAAAGTAACATCTGTCCTGTGAGTCATTATGCCCTTTTACCACCAGCGGTGCAGCCCCTGGCAAAAATAAAAAAACTCAAGTCATTTTCAGCGGCTGGGAAAAGAACACCCAGGTCCCTAATGTCAGAAGCACAGGTCACCTGCGGTGTGATAAGAGTTCCTTAGATTCTGAGTCACACATTTGTGCCTGTAACAGTTTGATGTTACAAAGCCATATGTGAGCTAGATTACTTACTATATTAAGTACATACCCAGTCACATGGATCCTGGTGTCTACAAGGCACCCTGAGGACTAAGGCTGCTTCCCTAATTCTGCCGCTGGACTATCTCCAGATGGCCAACCGTTTACTTTCTCTGGCCAGTGAAGCCTGCCTTTCATTCTTGCCCCTAGCCCTGACTTAGGAGCAGGGCCTCTGGGGGCACTATTGCAGGGGACCTCAGCATGCCAGCAGGTCATCAGACCAGACCCTAGGTCCAGCCCTGGTCTTATATCTCATTTGGATAATTGAACCTTCTGCTTTATTTTAAATACCTGATCATCTCTTTGCTAATGAGTTTCTATATTGGGAACCCTCTTCCTGAATTCCCTCCCGCCCACCCACCCTTTTGTTTTCATATTGGGTCTGTCCCAGAAGTACACAGGCCACCAGGGTGACACCAGCAGCACTAAGAGATCATACAGTGCTGAAACTAGGAAGTCAGGGGCTTGTACATGCGAAAAATGTGCTTTCCCACTGAAGCCACTTTCCCTACTCTCTGAGACCAACTGTAGATAATCTTCCTACTATTCTAACTTTTCCGGGACTATGGACTAACAAGCACCACCTAGCATATTGGGGGTTCCCAAAACAGGTATGGGGGGGGCAAGGCACAAGAGACCTCAGTGCCAAGAGTCAGAAGACACTGGGAGCTGGAATCAAGCAACAGTGGCCAGATACTCCCCTTCTTTGGGTGAGAAGAGGTGCAGAGAGAGAGAAAAAAGAGAGAAAGAGCACTTGGGCTGAGTGTGGGGGGTCCAGGAGAAACAGTGGGACCTACTCACTGTCATTAGCCTCCCTTTTCAGTCACAGGGAAGCGGCTGAAGAGATAGTACAGGAGTTAAAGCTTTTGTCTTGTGCACAACCAACCTTGGCTGGCTGCATTATGGCACCCTGAGACCTGCCAAAAGTGACCCCTAAGCACTGAGCCAGGAGTAAGCCCTGAGTACAACCAGCATGTCCCACAAACCACACATGCATATACACACACATACACACACCCCACACATTATAGGGGGAGCAGGAAGGACAATAAGAAGCAAAAACAGAGGGAGGCGGCCGTTCTTGACTGCTATGCACTAGTCCTGCCATTGGGTTTGGAGGATTGTCTCTGAGACAAGACAAGTTTTCACATGGATCTCACAGGAACAACTTAATATGCATCGACGAAGGTCTTGTTCTAGAGGAGCAGCTCAAAATCCCCAGCCACACACCTGAACACCTAAAGAGACCTGTGGGTAGGAAATGTGTCCTGGGACAGAGAGCTCAGAAGCGTGAGGCAGAAAAAATTGTCTCATAGATTTTTCTCTCCTCCAATCCAGCCCCCTTTCAGGCACTCACATTGAGAGGGATTTTCAGTGGACCAGTCTGGGGATCTAGCTCAAATACTTTTTGATAAAGGCTTTCATGTGTGTCTGTGGCTGTCTTAGCAGCTGTTCCAAATCCTCCAGAACAAGAAGTTTGGCACCCTGGGAGGTGAGGGGGTTCTGTGGGGAGAGAAATGCTGTGGAGAGGGTTGCAGAGTGAGAATTGAAAATAGATGCTAGAATTTGGTGCCTGGGAAGCTGTTACAGAAAAGACTTTTTTATGGTAGTTTTGAGAATGGGCCAAGATGGAACAGGAAAATATTGACATGGAGAGAAAAAGACGAATGCTGGGTATGTAATGAGGTCACACATAATGGGCTTACTTTCTCACACCCTGAGTTGTCTGCCCAACATTTATTCATCACTCTCAAACATGTTTGCGGGCTACCTGATACATGCCAGGCCTGGACTCGGAGGTCATGGACACAGTGCGGAATAAGCTGTACGGGTTCTGTCCCCAGGCAGTCCTAGAGGAACAAAGGTTCAGGACAAGAAAAAGAATCTGGACAAGAAGCTGGTCCTGGTATAGACCCTCACAATGGTGAGAACCATTGAACCTGGACTTTGGGGTCTTCTAGATCTCATCTTCTCTTGCCAAATTGACTTTCCCCCATTTCCCTGTGTATGCTCCACATTAGTGACTCCAGATATGGGGTTCTATGTTCACCCCCACCCCCTTGCCTGGTGCCCTTGCCTTCTTGAATGACTGGCCCGTGTCACAAATTCCTCCTGAAGCACTTCCTAGCAAAATGGTGCGTATGTGAACATTTTATTTTTCATTATTATTATTATTATTATTATTATTATTATTATTAGCCTTTTGGGCCACACCTGGCAATGCTCAGGGGTTACTCTTGGCTCTTTGCTCAGGAATTACTCCTGTGGTGCTTGGGGATCATATGGGATGCCAGAAATCGAACCCAGGTCTGCCACTGTGCTAATACTTTGGCCCGCGGTGAGCATTTTAAGGTCAATTCTCTTTTCCTGGGTTCCAAATAATATGACAATGGTAGGGGGAAATTCTAAAGTAACCCTAAGCAAAATAACCCTGCTCCAAATAAATGTGTGTGTGTATATTGTGTGTATATATAACCCCATGACTCTCAGACATGGGGGCAGAGCTGCTACTTGCTCTCCCTGTGCCCAGGCACTCATGAGGTGCCCGGAAGGCATGGCGGGTTCTAGCCCTGGCCTGCCACCCCAGCAGAGCCTCACAACAAGCCAGACGACCCACCCGACTCCATGGGGGCCGCCATTTTCCACATCCGGACTTTCCTCTCGTCACAACTCCACCCAGCAGAACAGCCCCTCACAGCCCAGCTCACCCAGTCACAAGTGGCCACACGGTTCATCAATAATTGCTTTATTTAGAGGTGACTACAAGAGTATGCCACCCATATGGCAAGCCTGGCAAGCTGCTCATGTCGTATTTGATATGCCAAATACCAGTAACATTTATATTAGGTCATTCCCATGACCTAATATAATGGTTTGAGGCTGTTTATGTTCCTGGAGCAAGTGGATGCCTTTGGATGCCTCTCTACTAGCATGAGACAGGACATATGGATATATTACTGGTGCCCGCTCTAGCAAATAGATGATGAATGGGAAGATAGTGATAGTGATATGTGTATATATATATGTGTGTATACACATATATATGTATATCATATATATGCGTGTATATATACATATGTATATATACACCCTGATTTGTGTGTGTATATATGTATATATATATATATATATATATAAATATAAATGTAAAGAGACCCTCTTCACAAAAGGCTACCACAGTTCCAGGAGCAAACTTGGAGTCTTGGAGGTGAGATGTCAATCTAGTCTCAGGCTGTGAAATGATCCTGGAAACTCTGGTAAGCAAGCACACAGGGTCTAGAGGTCAGAATGCCACCATCACTGGGTGAAACAATACTTTTGTGTGCTCCCTGACCCATGAATGGAGATGACTCAAGAAAGCAGAGCCCCCAACCCCATCTGCCCCTAGCCTACAGTAGAGGGGTGTATGCAGCGGAACCTTGTAAAAAGTGGAAAGCATGGATCTCACCTCAAAGCAAGAACATGGAGAAAAAACGAAAACAGCTGAGATTTGCCCCAGAACTTGTGGGGCCAAGAAAAGCAGTTAAAATATTAAGCCAGAGCTGGAGGTACGGTACTGGAGGTAAGGTGCTTGCCTTGCAAGCAGTCGACCCTGGTTGGAATCCCCAACACCACTATGGTCCTGAAAGAACAGCCAAGAGCGATTTCTGAGTAAGTTCTGAACATCGCTGAATGTGACCCCCAAAACCCAAACAAATAATAACAACAAAACATTTTCAAGAGACTGGGGGAACAGCAAGTAAGAAACAATAAAAAGTTCTACCTATTCTGAGACTTTAAACCAAGATCCTAAACCCCAGATAGAACACCTCTGAGACAAAGAATTACTAGAAAAAGATCTATTTCAGAATAAATGCGGGAGAGGGGTAGGGAAGAGCAATATTAAGTAGCTTTAAAGTAGGTTTCCTCGAAAAGATCAAAGAAACAACATTTATTAAAAAAATTCAGAGCAAGAAATTTGAAAACAAAAATGCGTAAACCAAGATCAGGGAAGCTATTAAAACTAATTCATTGGAAAATTTTGGGAAAGAAAATGTCATTGAAGAAAAAAAAAAATCACAGTGAATAGGATAAACTATATATTTTTGTACAAAATTGAAAAAGAGCTTTGGAAAAAATTGAATGATTGAAATTCACATTGAATGAATGAATGAAAAATATTAATCCAGAAGAGAGTGTAGAATGGTGAGGACAGTGAATATCTGAGAGGTCTGTTAGAATCATGAGATATAGATGGTGCAGCTCTATTGGGGCTCAAAGAGGAATTTTCGAACAAGAGAATGCGAGAATAACAGGTAAGACATATTTGTAGAAACATGACTAATAATTTTCTGAGCTTGAAGACAAAGGTGTATGGGTGAACAGAACAAAATGTATTAATTTGATTTCTTGGTGGGTGGGGTGCCAGGGATTAAACTCAGCCTCACACTCATATTTGACCACTGAACTATATCCCTGGTAATTGTTTTTAAGCATGCATGACTTACTCTTCTATTGATTTTTACCTCACTTACCTGCGTTTACTACACTGACCGCTTTATTAATCATCATCATTATTATTAGTGTTGGAGGCCACATCAGACAGTGCTCCCTGTTTACTCCTAGTCGTCACTCCTGGAGGGGACTCTGAGGACCATTTCTGGTGCCAGAAATTGAACTCAGATCAGCCATGTTGAATCAATTGAACCTCCACACTCTCTCCTACCTACTCTCCTTTCTCATTCTTGACCAAAACAAGCCCACTCTTCCCTACCAGACTCTGGTTGTTTGTTCTGTTTGAAATTATCCCCAGGGCATCTTTATGACTTGTTCTCTAACTTTCTTTAGATTTCTCAAATGTTACCTGACCAGTAAGGCGTTCCTGGTAGAAGCAAATAAACATTTACTTAGGAAATAAATGACAGGATGGATGAATGGAGGGAATACTCTCCTTTATTTAACTCCACCTTATCTACCTACACATCCTTGGTGTTTTGCACACTATTAGATTCATGTACAGTTTAATTTGGAAAAACTCCATGCAAAGTCCTATGTTATGTATGTCTATGAATTAATGTTTAATGACAGATATGCTTCCCTATCTGAAACATATCTAACAGATATGTTTTCTCTAGATGTTTCTACTTTTTTTAAAAGTTAGAATAATTAAATTGTAGAGTTAAAAAGTCCAAGGGAGAGTTAGAGCTCATTAGCTCGATTTCCACATTTCACATGTGAAAACATTCACATGAGTCCAAGAAAGGTGAAGAGGACACATCGCCCATCAATGTAATAGAGTCAAGGGCTAGAAATCAGTTCCTTGAGTTTAGTATTCCTTTTTTTTACTTTTTATTATTTTTTAATTTTTTTTTTAAATTTCATTACACCACTTTTAGACATACAATTGCAAGATGGTCATGCTCAAGTTTTGATTCTACAGTGTTCCAACACCCATCCCTCCACCCGAACCCATCTCCCATCACCAATGTCCCCATCTCCCTCCCCTCTCCCACACCCCAACTACTTGGTGGGTTCTGTATATCTTTTCTCTCCTCTCTATCCCTCCCTCCCACCTACCTTTCCTATACATTGTAGAATGCAGTACATTAAAGGACATAACTGTTTCCACTAGTTTAATAGACTGCGTGGCCGCAAGTAGCCAGCGTGACTTAGGGGCCTCATGGTCAGCGTCTGGATAGCGAAAATGGTGGCTAATGTGGTGGGCGAGTCTCATCCGGCTGCTTCCGGGACCCCCCAAGAGGTGATGGGCCAACACCCCAAAACCCATCTGTCCTCTTGGGGGCCTGCGTGGTCAGCTGATCTAGGGAGAGCCGAATTCCAGTTCCCCAGCTGGGTCTGAGGCTCTGCATGCTATGACTGGTCACCCCAGGGCAGCTCCCTGGGTGGGGCTACGGGCTCAGACAAAATTGAGAGGGGAAGGGGCGACCCCAGCTCCATCTGATGACTTCCCGGTGCTTCCCACTTCTGGAAGCTGCCTACCTGAACTCGTTTTGCTCTGTGAATCTGGTCTTGAGGTCAGCGTCCTTCCCGGGTGGGCTCTGATGTGCTGCAGCATCCGGACAGCGAAAATGGCCACTAATGTGGTGGGCAAGTCTCATCCGGCTGCTTCCAGGACCCCCAAGAGGTGATGGGCCAAGAGTTTAGTATTCCTTTAACCACACAACCCTTCTTAGTTATCCTACAAAGACATAATGAGGCTTAAATAATCCTGTTACCCTCAACAGAAAAACTCCTTACCTTCCCCTCCACCTCATGTACAGAAGCATTCTTTGTAGGTAACAATGGATCACCCCTTCTTCTTTTGGAGAATTTGGGACTTGTAAGTAACACTTCATTGAAAAATGTCATTTTAACATGTTTTTATTTCTACAACTTCTTGTCATTAAGAGCCGATAATTAAAATAATTAGAAGGATCTTGCCTGTTAATCAGTCTGATTTCAATAAAACATTTTAAAATTCACAGTCCAGAGCTTTTACCTTATTATTTAAGCATGAGTTCTATTATATAAATTGTCACCACAGCACTGCCAACCAGTTATTTATAGACAAAAATCTGTTAGCTTTTCCTTGGTGTACCAGTGTCACTCTATGCTGAATTATTGAAGAAATTATAGGGAGAAGGAAGATGGGTGGGTTTGCATCCCCTCACCCCCCACCCTTCGCACATGCCAACACCACTACCACCGAGTAGCTGGGTTCTGGAAGCTTTCCAAAGCTTCTTTTGGATGCAGAGGACATCAAGAGTTGAGAAGATACATGGTGTTGTTGCAGCAGTGAGAACTAATGGTGTTAAATTTGGGGTGTCATGCATACACACACACAGACATATGTATGTGATGATAGTGACAAAAGGATTTTTTTAAGCTGCTATAATTCAGGCAGGCTACATTCCAATGGTACAATAGGGTTTTGAGACATTAAAGAGCAATGAAAAGCATTGCCTCTATAGCCAATTTTTCATGATATTCTTTTCTCTGCTTGGACGTCTGCCCCTTTAGTCATCCCAGAAGCCTTTAGAAGACTTCTCCAGCTGCATTTCCTACAGAGGTCACTTCTGCATGTCTTAAGAGGATGTGGGCTAGAAGGTCACTAGAGCATATGTCCAGGATTTGAACTGATGCCAGACACTTATATTGTGACCTGCTAAGCCCACTAAATGCAAACTATATCCTATAGCATTGAGTTTTGTTTCCAGAAACAAGATGATAATGCAACTACTAAGCACCAAGACCCAAGTTGAAAGAAATAATAAAAATATAATATTTTAAAATTATTATGAAATAAGTATCCCCTTTGGAATTTTCAGTTTTGTGTCTTTTTTTAATTAAATTAAAAATAATTTAATTAAATTAAAAATTAATTAAATTTTTTGTTCTTCAGTCCTGTACAAGGAACTTTGTGACAGGGTTGTGAAATTCAGAGAAACAAAGGGAAAAACACAACACTTGTGCTTAATTCCCTGAGTCTGGTAAACGCTGAATGCACAATCCGTTTCTCCTAAGCCATGACTGGAATCCCCTGCCTTCTGGTGTGGGCAGTTATTTTGTGAGCAATACCATTCAGGAGATGGCAGACATTGTTCTAATTGTGTTTCACAGGATCCTAACCTCTCTCTTTCTCTGAGTCTCTATTGATTCTCCCACTAGTCACCTGAAGAGGTCCACACAGCCAAGGCAAAAGGCAATCTCTGGTTAACAAACCCATGCAATGGAGCTCCTCAAATAACCCGCATGGACTGCAGACTGCCAATAAGACCACAAACTCAAGATTCTGTGGAAATCTCTTCCCTTCCTCAGTTGTGCCTGATGTGAGACCCCAGCCCTGGCTTTCCCCTTGGAAGCAATCTGAAGAGAAACTTGAAAAGAGGCTCTATCTTCATTGTGCTTAGATTTCCGACTGACAGATGTTAAGTGTGTGTTATTTAGGTTTATCTTTTTTGGTTTTTGGATCACACTCAGCAGTGCTCAGGGGCTTACTGCTGGCTCTGCACTCAGGGATCACTCCTGGCTGGACTGGAGGGGCCTGTATATGGGTTACTGCGGATGGAACCTAAGTGGTGGATTGCAAGGCAAGCACAGTGCCTGCTGTGTGATCTCTCCAACCCCAAGTGTGTGCTATTTTAGACCACTAAATTTGTGACCATGTGGCACAGAGCAATAGATAATAATGACACTCCTCAGGAACAAAGGCTGGGTCCAATTCCACAGGAAGAAGAGGCTATAAAAACATGGAAAAAAGCATGGATAGTGATAACTAACAGAACCCAGCTCAGAGTCTCTATTGTGCCCTTTTTTTAGTTTTTTAATTATTTTTTTAATTTTTTACAATTACAAAGATATACAATTAAAAAGTTCATATTTGGGTTTTGGTCATACAGTGTTCCAGCACCCATCCCTCCACCAGTGCCCATCTCCCATCACCAACATCCCCGGTTCCCTCCCCCATCCCCCAGCCCTCCTCCATTGTGCCCTTTTTTATCTCCTAGGGTCTGTTACAAAATCTTTATCTCTCACTATCTCTTACACAAATATTTTATGTATATATATATATATATATATATATATATATTCACACATGCACACACATATGATAACCTATATACATATATAAACCCCATGATGCTGTTTGAAGAAGGAAGACAGCCTGAGTATTTATTTGGTAGATATGAAATATTCAATAACTGGGATTCAACATCTTAACCTCTGGGTCAGTGACAACTTTTCATCAGGGGCCCTTTAGACCTGCTAGAGCAAGCCACAGGCTATGTTTTGCGAAGTTTTTTTTCAGTTCTCCAGTCAGGATTTTATGTTTCGGGGAGACATGGTGACCTTTCATTCAGTCCTGAAAAGATTTTACTGTCATGAGTATTGAAAATATTCTCTTCTCAGTGTGTGACATGATTATTTAATTGCTTTTTGTCTGAGGCAAAACTACGGGAATATGGGCATCATGATGTATGAAGGATCCTTCTGGAAATAAGCAACAGTTGACATACCCTGCTCCAGGACCATGTGCCCCCTTTACATACACACAGGAAAGGTTTCATTAATTGTCTGAGAGCAGCGAATCGTGAGTCACGCATTTTCTAGCAGCCTTTTCATTCTTGGTTGACATGAACATATTCTAAATGGAGAAATTTTTACCTCCACTTAGTATTAAGTGATTACAAGAGTAAAACTCTTCATTCTATATCATAGAGCTTTTTGACTGGCCAGATGATACCTATTGGTTGAAGAGCAACTCTAGTTTTATTAGAGTGCCTTGCCCTTGTAAATCAAACTCGGGGAGACTACTTTCAAAAATTCCACCAAGTCTGAAAACTCAGGAAAAGGGACATCTGTGCTGCAGTCATCTGATGAGGCTGTTGCCCATCTCTGGGGAAGCCACTCTAGGCTTCATCAAGAAGGACACCAAGTGCTCTTTGTCATTCCTTTTTTTCTTCTGCTCTCCAAAGTTGTCCTTCCATTTCTCTTTTTCATAGGGGAGGACTTGGGTAGCACTCGGTGGTACTTGGAGGCTACTTCTGGTTCTGTGTTCAGGGGTGTCTCCCTGGCATAGCTCTGGTGACTGCATTGCTAGGAATTGAACCAGAATTGGCTGCATGCAAGACAGCTTCACCCAGTAATATTTGTCTGGCCCATCCTTCTAATTTCCACACAATGAAACAGAATAGAAAGAAGTTCCTGTCATCACCTTATATAGTGATTGGAAGGCCTGAGGTCAAATATTAGCTCCTCTGATTAGGCTTGTGCTCTTGAGCGAATTATTTCGTTACCTAAAGTCTTTGCTTCCTCCTATTTCTAGTCAAATGAGAAAATTACCACAAATCCTAAGGGTAGATATAAAGATGTCATGGTGTAAGATACATGAGAAGGCCAAACTCAAGTATTCTGTTGTTCTCTATACATACATTAGGGCACTGAACTCGATTTCAGGAAAAGTTTGTGCTAGTCTCTTTCTGCATGTTTTAAATTATCTGGTGTCTCAACAATAAGGCAGTAAGTGAAATGTTCAGACATGTCTACTCTGTTCTAAGGTAATACATCGTAAGTCAGAATATTTACTGTTGAATCTGTTCATTTAAATTTCTTGAAGTAACATTGGTTTATGACATTATATACATTTTAGGGTACAATGTGGGTGACTTTACATATACTGCACTGTGATCCCTGTGGAAGTCTACATTCTGTCCACTACCATACAATTGACCCATTTATCTCATCAGCTCATTCACCTCAACTCTTCCCCTCTGGTGATCACCATTTTGTTTCATAGTCTAAGAGTTTGTTTTTGTTTTAGTTTTGTTAATTTAATTTGCTTCTTTATCTGCCACATATTAGTGCAAGCCTATGGGATTTGTTTTTAGTATCACTTTTTTAAAACCTAACATAACTCCCTTTAGGATCCCACCCGCACAGCCGAGCCTGGAAGCTACCGGTGTCCTATTGATACGCCAAAAGCAGTAACAATTATAGACCTCATTCCCATGACCTGAGGAATGGTTTGAGGCTCTTCATGTTCCTGGAGCGAGCAGACACCCTTGGGCTTCACTAGCATGTGACAGGACATTGGAGATGTTACTGGAGCCCGCTCAAGCAAACCAATGAACAACGGCAAGACAAGTGATACAAGTGAACTCCCTTAAGTTCCACCAAGGTATCACAAATGGTAAGATTTTATCTTTTTTTTTGCAACCAGATAGTATCTCATTTAATACACCCATCTTTATCCATTCGTCCATCAATGGGCAATTAGGTCATTTCTGTTTCTTAGCTATTGTGAATGATACTGCAAAAAATATATAGGATGCATTTGTCTTTTACAATAAGTAGTTTTGCATCATTTAGAACTACCTAGATATAGAATAGCTGGATCATATAATACATCTATTCCTAGTTTTTATTTTTTAAATAAATCTCTCCCTGTTTCCTGTAGCAAGGCACCAATTTTTTATATTCTCTCCAAGAGTAAATGAAGATTTTCCACATTCTCAGCATTTGATGTTTCTAAAAGATAGAAAGAAAGAAAGAAAGAAAGAAAGAAAGAAAGAAAGAAAAGAAAGAAAGAAAGAAAGAAAGAAAGAAAGAAAGAAAGAAAGAAAGAAAGAAAGAAAGAAAGAAAGAGAGAGAGAAAGAGAGAGAGAGAGAAAGAAAGAAAGAAAGAAAGAAAGAAAGAAAGAAAGAAAGAAAGAAAGAAAGAAAGAAAGAAAGAAAGAAAGAAAGAAAGAAAGAAAGAAAGAAAGAAGAAAGAAAGAAAGAGAAACGAAAGAAAGAAAGAAAGAAAGAAAAAGAAAGAAAGAAAGAAAGAAAGAAAGAAAGAAAGAAAGAAAGAAAGAAAGAAAGAAAGAAAGAAAGAAAGAAAGAAAGAAAGAAAGAAAGAAAGAAAGAAAGAAAGAAAGAAAGAGAGAAAGAGAGAAAGGAAGGAGGGAAGGAAGGAAGGAGGGAGGGAAGGAAGGAAGGAAGGAAGGAAGGAAGGAAGGAAGGAAGGAAGGAAGGAAGGAAGTTATTCCATCAAGTGTGAATTTGTATCTTACTGTGGTTTTATTTTAAATTTGAACATTCCCACTGATTCTTAGGTGGACACTAGCCTTCTCCCAACACTGCTGGGGCAGCGGACTATAGTGTTGTTGGGGTTTGAACTCAAGCTCTCACATAGGTATGGTATGTACTTACTACGTGAGCCTCATCCCCAGCTCTCACTACAGTTTTCACCTCAGTCCCCTGATGATAAGTAATGATGAATATCTTTTCCTGTGCCTATTAGCCATCTGTATGTCTTCTTTGGCAAAACATCTATTTAGACACTTGGCCAATTTTTTAATCAGGTTATTTATATTTGTTGTTCATTTGTATGAGTTGTTTATGTATTTTAAATATTAATTCCTTGTTAGATATGTGATTTGCAATTATCTTCTCCCATTTGGTAGGCTTCCTTTTCCGTTTGGCAATGGTTTCTTTCATGTGCAGATTTCCCCCCCCCCCCCCCAGTATTTGGGTTGCACTCAGCAGTGCTCAGAACTTTACTGCTGGCTCTGTGCTCAGGGATCACTCCTAGTAATACTCAGGGGCCCTAGGAACTGCCAGATCAAACCAGGCATGCACAACCAATGCCTTGTATCAAACCACATACAAGGCAAAGGACTTCATTGTATTATCTTTCTGGCCCTTGCCAAAAATATCTTCATTTAGTTCTGCATTGTCCTACTTGATTTGGGTTTGCTTGGTTTTCCTTATTTGTTTGGGGGATTTTTTTTGTGCTTATTTTTCCTTTTCATTAGAAGCAAGTCCATGAAGATAATTCTAAAGTGCAATGTCAAAAAATATTTTCTTTTTTTATTTCGTGATTTTAGGCCTTACTTTAAGCTCTTAGTCTTTTTCAAGTTAATTTCTGGTTTGGTATAAGATAATGGACAAGTTTTATTCTTTCATATGTAGTTGTTCAATTTTTTCTATTACCATTAAATAATGGTAATAGATGCTCCTTTTATGCTTTTAGTACTTTGCCTAAAATTAGTTGCTCATATTTGTGTAAGTTTATTTCTGGGTTTATTTCTGGGTTTAATTCTTTTCTTTCTTTCTAATATTTTTGGTGTTTTGGGGGGGCACACCCAGCGGTGCTTAGGGGATACTCATGGCTCTGCACTCAAGAATTACTCCTGGCAGGGTAATCCCCAAATGGGATGCTGGGAATTGAAGCCAGGTGGGTTGTGTGCAAGGTAAACACCCTTCCCACTGCACTATCGCTCCACTCCTCCCATTCTGTTTCATTGATCTCTGTGGTTTTTTTTTCCAGTATCATATTGTTTTGATAACTATAGTTTTGTCGTAATGGTTAAATTCTGGGAGACTAATGCCTCCATTTGGATTTTTTTTTCCTTCAGAATTTCTTTGACTGTTTGAGATATTTTGAAGTTCCATATAAATTTTAGTATTTGTTATTTTATTTCTGGGAAAAGTGCTATTGAATTTTAATAGAGATTGCATTGAATATCTGTGATGCTTTAAGTAAAATGGCCTTACCAGAGCACTTTGTCATGATAAAGAAATAAACGGTAATCAAAGTGGAAAGGAAGGAATAAAACTGTCACTATTTGTGAATGAAATAATAAAATACATAGAAAACTTTAAAGGTACCAAAAAAAAAGAATGGTAAATATGGTAAAGTTGCAGACTAGAGAGCAATATAAAAAAATCTGCTTTATTTCTATATGCAAATAGTGAACTATCAGAGAAAGAAATGAAGGAAAAAGAACCATTTACAATTGCATAAAAATAATAAAAGACAAAGAAATATATTTAACAAGAAGAGTCAGAAAGATAATTCAAAGGGTTTACCACATGCTTTTCATGTGGGAGGCCAAGGCTTGAAATTCATAATGCATGGTCCTCCACCACTGCCAGGAGCAACCCCTGAACATAGAGCTTGCAGTAGACCTCAAGTGTTATCAAGTGTGGCCCCCAAAACCAAAATAACAATAAATTAACCAAGGATGGAAGATGCTTGTGCACCATAACCATAAGACATTGTATACAGAAATAGAGACATTTGGTGCACATGACCTGGAAGAATTCACATTGTGATTATGACCAGATTGCCTAAATCAAAATACAGCAATAAATATAAATATGCCTTTAGCTTTCCCCCTCCCCTTCATTGTTGTGATAACTGGGATAGAACAAAGACTTGATTGTGGTGCTCACTAGTGATTGCTCATCTGGTTGTGGCTCCATGATCCCAAGCATCGGAGCTGCCAGGCCTTGTACATGTGGGTGGTGCTGGGGATCAAACCCCCAGGGTCATGAGGTTTGCTATGAAGTTATCCCTTGGGCCACTTCAGTGATTCCTTTTGTTGAATTTAATTTTTTCAGTGATTCCTCTTAAAAGGATAGTTGTTAGGGAGACGACTTCAAGGGCTAGAGTGATGTGAGCCATATTCAAAGATTTCCCAGTCCACAAGCTTAATCCTAGCCCTGAATAGCACCCCCCACACACACACAGAGCATTTCAAGGTCTGATCCTTCTGTCTCCTGGCACCCCCTGACTAAGTACCAAACTGTCAGACCTCCACATTGAACCATCTATCACCAAGAGTGGCCCCTAGGGCCTGGGCACTTCTGGGGAGAGTTCTACCCAAAACACAATAACAATGCCTCACATTTAATTATCCACTTGCTACTGGTAAGTACATTATGTATATTAATTTATTCACAATAACTCCATAAAGATACTTAAGCCTGGAGAGAATTTATTCACAATAACTCCATGAAGATACTTAAGCCTGGAGAGAACAGATAAGCTGCTTAGGTTATTGCAGCTTGAAGGCGTCAGTTAATCAACCTAGTTAGCAATTTCAGGCTCTATACTATAGCTGCCCAGGCCATACTCTCATGTCCTTCAAGATCATGTTCATTCCTTGGGTTCTAATCCCCTAAACCAGAAAACCAAGGAAATGAAGAGCAAATATGACATTTGATGCAACTGGAGTTGTGATAGAAACATTTTCAGGTCTTGGTTCCATGGCTGGTCCCGGTAGGCACATCAAGAAAAGTACTTGGAATAAATACAGTGCTGAGTTCTTTGATCTTATGGCCCAAATAAAACCTTCAAATACCAGTAATTTCAACATAGAAAGCAACCATTTTGACTCCCATTTTTTCACAAATATATTTGTAGGGGAACTATATGATCATTTATAAAAAGAAACTTTAATCATTTCTTTTCTTTACTGCTGAATAGCTTTACCTTCACTGGTTTCTGAAAAATTACATAACCCACTGGAACAGTATTATAAATAAGCAGCTTTATATAGTTTTATTTTCTTATTTTTCTTTAGAATCACTGTGATCCATGAGCTTTCCAAAACCTACCCAATCCAAAACATCAGTAATAAATCATAAATATTTATAGCATTTAATCAGGGAGGCAACCAAAGAAGTAAAAGACGTGTTATATTATTCAGCAACTCATTAAGCACTCAGCATGCTTATAATCCAATGGTGAGGTCTGTGAAGAGTTTCTCTGTCACCAGTTGTCTTCTCTCTCTTCTATCGGGGGTGGAAAGGCAGGAGGTCTCTCATGCACCCAAGCTGTAGCAGGTGCAGGCCAAAGTCAATTAGATGACACCCGCCCCAGAAATGCATAATTTAATAGAACAACATGCACCCTCCCTACCAACCCATGATGGAAGCAAGAAGTAAAAGACAGGAGGTGGGGTGGTGAGAGGGGAAGGAGGAAGATAAACAATTACTGAATCCTCCTGTGAGCTAAGCAATAAGAGTATAAACAACAAATTTACATTACTGATGACTCTATTTTGTTTTCACTCCCAGCATCCCTTTGTTTTATTATTTCTGAGGGGAAAATAACTGATATGTAACTCAGCACACAAGGTGGACTAACAACAATACCATTCAAAGACAGAGTGGGACTCCCTTAATAGCTGAGCCTTGTGTTTAAAAGGTGTTTAAAATCAACTGCTGTCAGAGGTTTGGAAGAAAGGATTTCTTCTTTGAAAAGATGGTCACGATCACTTCTTTTGCAGATAAAGATGGATGCCTCCCTTTCTTTCCCTACAGTAGAGGTTTAAAGGTGAGACTTTTCCAGACTCAGTTGAGGACTAGAATAGCCAAATGACCCACTTTGTGCCAATGCAATGTTAACAGAAGTTTGGGATTGGGAGTAAGGGGGTGGGAGATTTTCAGAAATGTTTTTAAAAGAGACAGATATTAGAACCCTTATACATTGCTGGTAGGATTGTAAAATGACATATATATCTTTGGAAAAGTGTTTGGCAGGACCCCAAAAAGCTCAAACAGAGCTACCATATAATTTAGCAATTCCACTCCTAGATATAGTCAAAAGAACTTAGGACATATGTTCATGTAAAAACTTGTGCAAAGAAAACAAAACTTGAGCAAAAATAATACATAGAAACATTATTCATAATAGCCTAAAATGGAAATAACTCAAATGTCCATATATCAATGTGCTATGCCCATACAATAGAATATTATTCAGTCATAAAAAGGCCTGAATTACTGATACCTCATTCTATGGATTAACATTGAAATATTTAAAGCTACGTGTAAGAAGCCAGACATAAAGGCCATATGTTGTGTGGATCCATTTTTATGAAAAGTCCAGAATAAGCAAAAGAGACAGAAAGTCAATAGTGGTTGTTAGAGGAAAGGAGTGGGGAGTAGGGGCTGCCTGCTAAGTGGGGACTGGTTTCTTCTTGGAAAGATGAAATGTCCTGGAGTTAGATGGTAATGATGATTGCACAACCTGGTGAATAAACTAAATAACACTTAATTGTCTATTTAAAGGTGCATGTTATGATTGCAGAATGTGAATTTTATCTCAATTATGAAAGAAAAAGGACAGACTTGACTGGTTTGCCAAAAAGGCCTCTCTGCCCATTGCCCTTCACCCATCCCTTCTCTTCTGTACCAGAATGCAAATAGGAAGCCTGAAGTGTAATTGCCATGTTATGAAATGAAGATAAACGCCATTTTCTAAGAAGGATGAACCAAAGTTATCAGGCGCAATAAATCTCCTACTTGTTTAAGCTGCTGTTTGTCAAGTTTTCTGCTGCTGGTAGCTGGATGAAATTCTAACAAATAGACCTCCCATGTTTAAGGTTTTATGAAAAGCCTATTACTGTTAAAATGAAAATGAATTGAGTTATGAAATGCAGTGCCTAGAGAGATGTAGAAAAGTAGATTTTTCCAAAGGTGCAGTTTACAAAGAATTTCCTATTTGGTAGAGATATTTTGTACTTGTGCTCCTAACAAGAAATGGTTTCATGTTTAAGTTTATGATACTGCATTATGACACGGAATAATGAAATGGGAAAAATGTATTAAAGACATCTTTAAAGAGAAGACAATAAATGTGAGTAATTATCGTGATAACTATTCCATTAAGACATGCTATGCAGTCAAAAATGAAGAGTCTGTTTTTGGATTATGTCCAAAATGCCTGAAAGGAATACTTGTAATGGTTGTTTCTTGTTATATCTCTAGATAAGATTGAAGACCTTTAAAAACTACAATTTGTTGAGTAATAATAGCCATAATTTGAGTGTAAGGGGGCCATTATGAGAGAAGACAGTATAAAATACACTGACATTTATAGTCTTCACTGAGATAGTATCACTTTCCAGTGCCATTTTGTTTTCAGTTCTTTTTTTTATTGAATCATGGTGAAATATACAAAGTTGTTCATGATTGGGTCTCAGTCATACAATATTCCAACACCCATCCCTTCACCAATGTACATTGCCCATCACCAGTGTCCCCACTTTCCTTCCCGCCACCCCCACCCTCACTCCAGCCTGCCTCTATGGCAGCCACTTTCCTTTCTCTCTCTTTCCAAGAAGAAATCTTCTTTACAGTCCAGTGCCATTTTAAACTAAGCTTTACCAAATCTATACACACAAAGTTTTCTTCTAGACTCGCATGTTTTTATTGGATGAACACATTTCTTAAGGTTTCTCTTACTGATTTGTCTTGTCCTGATGCCACAAAATTCTGGGTTCTGATTTTGAAAAGTGTTTACCAAATCAATTGCAATGTGCTTAGATTTACCTAATTTGGCACTAGTTAAGTGGGGGAAGAGTTTGATTTCTGTGCATGCTGTTCTCACAGTGTCTTTCATTCAATAAAGCTATAGAAGATTTTGTTCAAAGACAGTAAAACCAAAGTAATAACAGAGTAGCCTGAGCACGTAACTGACAATTGTACCATGAATCTGAACACCACAGACAAATTCTACCACATGAATTCAGACAACATGACAGGTGAACTTGGGTATTTTGTTTATTTGTTTTTTTAAGTTTCCTTTATTAGAGTTTAGGGAAGAGATGGGAAGAGACAGAGAAAGATACTCTGGTTCACATCTCACAAATCTCTCCTTTTGTTTCTGGGGAGTGGGACTTTTTTAGAGCAGTTTAGATGGAATACTAGTTTGTTCTTAGCAAGTCATTATTTGAATTATGCTGTTTGTGTCCATGGATCTTTGGTTGAAAATTCAGTTGGTTTCACCTTGAAGTCATCAAAGAACTAATGTACGTGAGAAAATCTGTTGAAAACCTCCAAATATGAACAACGTTGTAATTGTATATCTCACGGTGGAATAATAAAATTTTCAATTAAAAAAAAGAAAGGACAGAAAAGAGGGAAGTGGACAAACTGTTGGAGGGTGTGATGTCCAAAGAAAGTTTGTGCATGAAACCCTACCATTAATAGTATTGTAAATCAAGGGGCCACCAACAAAATTTAAACATAGATTAAAATGTTAAAATATATTGGATAGGATTATTTTATGATAATGATAAATGTTATTTTACATCTGATTCACCTTTTATTTTTTTTCTTGTTCATTACATGTTCTTTTTTATTATTTTATTTTATTATACCACAATGAGAGATACCATTACAAAGATGTTCATGTTTGGGTTTCGGTCATACAGTGTTCCAGCACCATCCCTCCACCATTGTCCATTTCCCACCACCAATGTCCCCACTTTCTCCCCCTCACCTAGCCTGCCTCTATGGCAGGTTCTTTATCTCTTTTCTCTTTCTCTCTCTTTCTCTTTTCCTTTTCTTACACATTGTAGATGCAATACATACATTTAGAGGTTATCATATGTATCTTTTTGCCTATATTCAATGCTCAATTCTAGGCTGGTATTATCATCTTTTCAATTATTAGCACACTGTTCCCTTCTCTGTGTTACCTAATCTCTGACTCCCACACGTTTGTGGTAGATTCCATCTATTGACAAGACCTCCTGATCCATGTTTTGCCTCCTGATCCATGTTTTGCCATGTTTTATACATATATATATGTATTATGATACCAATATCCAAGGTCAGGCAAATATATAAATATATATAAATATATATATATATCTTATAAATAAATGCAGTCATTCTATATGTCTTGGAATACTATGCAGCTGTTAGGAAAAAATGAAATTTGCTTATAATTCACCTTTTAAATCTTTTTATTCTTTATCCCTCTAAGGACTCATCAGCTCCCAAACTCCTTTCTTCTGCAACTTCTTTGGAATGAATGTTCAGAGAAGGGGCCACATTTGCAATAAAACAGTGGACAATCATTTTCAGAAACTAAACATAATTTTTTTAAAAACATACAGTTTCCACACTTACTATTTCCTTCAATTGTAACGATTGCTCAGCTCCTCACATTCAGCTGTAGCTAATTGGCTTGAGACTGTGCACAGAGCTATTGGACACAGGTCCTCAATGTTCAGAGCAGTATATTATCAACTCATGTGCAGTTTTCAAGGAGCTCCACTGGGCTTTCTAGAGCTAACAGAAAGAGAACTATCCCAGACAGTAACTTCTGTGTCATCCCAGATAAAGTATTTGGGAAGAAAGATAGCTCAACATTAGTGGGATTACATGAGAGCATGTTTCCTAAGTCTAGGTAGAGGCATATGAAATTCCTCCAAGATACAGGATACTTTTCAAGGAGGGAAAAAGAAAATGAATATGTTTAGCTTGAAGGGAGCCTTGGCTGATGAAAATAATCACAATAATTAGTCATTGCATCAAAAATGTATTGTCGAGAGCTGTTCAGCTGGAACAATTACTACTCTCCACCCTACTGACCTTTTAAGAAGCTTCATCTTGTAGTTAAATCCATGTTCATCCCCCACACCATAACCTCAACTACTTTCAAGGGATCAGTTGTGACGCATGTTTCTGTGCTAGAGGTTTATAAATATACACAGATGTGATAACAGGAAAGTCATTAGATTCACGTCCAAAGGCAACAGCTACCTTAAAATAGCAACATGTTTCGATTGCATATTCTTTAATGAATATGATGTGTTATTTTTTTATTTGTGGATGTGCATTTGTGTGATTTGTTTTTAGAATTTCTAAGAATTGATGTTAAGAAAAAGTCTTGTTTGGCAACTCAGTACATGATCCACATTTTTTGCTTGGAAAACATGAATTTCCAACCAGCAAAAGGAGCAGGAATCTAATACCCGAGGGACTCGTGGGCAAAACAGAGCCCCTTGTAGGTGCCCTTCAAGACCCAATCCTGAATGTCCTCAGAGAAAGCAGAAGTTTAATTCCTCCCACAGAGACTTCATGTTCAACTAATCAAAAGTTCACTGAAATAATATTAACATCAAGGATGATAATGGTTATTTTATGACGAGTCACCTTGTAATATTTTAGGGAACTGACCCTAACGGTAAGAGTCCTAAGATATAGCACACGTGAAAGGAAGCAGAACTTTGAAGGAACTTTATCAAGGAATGGGAGTTTTAGAAGAGGAGATCAACGTTGGCAAATGCTGAGTGGGCTTCCATTTCTTTTATTCATTAATTATGGGATGTTACTATTTTTGTGTTTGTCACAAGTTTGTTTCTTCTCTCTTTTAAATCCTAAAAAATGAGTCAACATTTTTTCCCTCACTGATCTATTAGGAAACCTCTAAAGTTTACAGCAAGTGGTAGGAATTAGATAATTATTTCCTAATCTACTAACTTCAAAGGAACTTTTGAAATCTTAGAATGTAGAGTTCTGCCTGGTGCTAATCCATCAAAGCACCACTTAGCGGCCCATTTTGGTTTTGTTTTGCTGTCTTTAATAAGCAGTCAAGTACTGAAAGGAGCATTCTGGGAAACACATTCCTCTATGCTGTGCTTCTAATCATTCTATGAGGGCATCATGTTTTGTATCATTCGGAACTCAGTGAACCAACTATGTCCCCTATATTGCACCACATAACATGTTTTAGTTGACATTCTTGCTCCCTTAGGATCACTGTATGGATTCTGAGGGAAGATTCTAGAACCTTCCTTCAGGTCAAGAAGTACTCCAGCCACAAAGTTACCTGGGTGGAAGAGATTATAAGAGGACCTTGGCCCCTACCTGTTTCTCTCCTTTAGTTCTTCATAAAAGGGAAAATGGAAGAACTGGCAACCATACCAAAATGTTTACTACAAACCCCTCTTTCAACATGGCTGCTTCTGGGTTGGGATGAATGGTTACAACAGCTTCAAAGACAGTCTACCTCTTATCGCCTCACTCAAGCATAGTGAGTAATGACAATCATAAGTTTGGTTCCCTTATGGCAATGTCTCATCTTAACACAAACCCTTTGAAGGCCTGTGTGCATGGGCAAGGATGTGGGCGTTTGCCTGGAAGGCTGGTGTGTAAGAGAGTTAAATATTCGGTCTTTCCAATATGCGTGAAGCATTTCCTTAACAACTTTGCTCTCATACATATGTAAAATTCTCCTGACTGGAAAAAAAATCTGCCATTAAATTGTTCAAGGTCCTTTATTCAACACCTCTGTGACAAATTATTTTCAGAGCTCAGTGTCAATAAAGGTTAATCTCTCCTGAAAATTGGCCCCGTTTGCCCCTACTAGAAAATGAAGTTATATAACTCACTGTATTTGCTTCTTTGCTGTACTCACTGGGAAGCTAAGTTCTGCATGCAAACACTACAGTTCTTTTCCATGTGTGGGCTAAAACATTATTTTTCCTTCTTCCTCCTCTTGGTTCCAACTGATTCTGATAGACCCAAACTCTACTAGATATCAAATTTTTCAAAATTGGTAACAAATCAACTAATAGCAGTAAACACTCTCATGAAATATTCTGTGCTTTTTTATCTTTTTGGATCACACCCTGTGATACTCAGGGATTACTCCTGGCTCTGCACTCAGGAATTACTCCTGGCGGTGCTTGGGGATCCTATGGGATGCCAGAGATCGAACAGGGATCAGCCACATACAAGGCAAACACCCTACCTCCTGCTTTGTCGCTCCAGCCCCCTGTGCTCTTTGATCCCAGTGATTTGCAGACACAATGAACCTTTGCATAATTCCTGCCCTTCTACCCCAGACCACCTAAAAACAAAACAAAACAACAATAAAAAAAACTATAACAAATCCGGCATCAGAGACTGGCCCAGTGATACATATAAGACATTCTTCACATGTTCGAGACTATCAGTCCCTGGCATCACATGCTCCGCTCCCCCAGCTCCATGAGATATAACATTCAAAAAAAATCAGAAAGGAAATGAATGCCTCCACAGGAATCAAAGAATACTTTGAAAGCAATGGTGAAAACACAGTTGCTGATAAAGAAGGTTTGCTTCCTACCTTCCTTTTATCCCCTTGCTTTTATTTTTCCAGTGCCTGGAATAGGGCCTCACACACACAAGGCAAGTGCTCTAACCATTGCGTTACACCCCTAAGCCTCTATATTCTTTTATATGTTTTAACTTATTAGAAAGAACTTTGGCTCCTTTAATATTGATATTAACAAATTACATATGACTTTTCTGCCTTTACCATTGAACTCTACTTCTCAAAATTGAATGTTTTGAATTATCAATTCTAAGTCTCATGTCCATAAATACTCGATTATCAGGGGCTTTCTGATTTCAAATTCTCTAATTCTTTCCCCTGGGGTAAAAAATGTCCCAGAAGTTCCAGAACTTGCTGTATACAATCTATCTCACAGAATGGCTCTTAAAGTTGGATACAGGACAGCAATCCCACATCAACCTGTATGTGCTGCCTTGGAGTTTTAAAATGTGACTACTGAATTCCAAATTCAAAAGAGGAGTTTGGGAAATACAACTGCTATATGAAGCAATGAAAGGAGTTTGACGAATACAACTGCTGTAAGAAAAGAACTGTGCTTTGCTGCAGTGTGAGCACTCAATCTTGATGTTTATAATTATTGATTTCTTATACTTTCTTACCAAGACCAGTCATTACTGGGCAATGACACATTTTCCTCCAGACATAATTGGTCCTAGAAAATCTGGGATTCTGTATAAGACAAGTTAGTTTATAATGAGAATAATCTTCTCTTTGCAATCCATCCATAATGAGTCCATTCACAATCAGGGTATTAAAATCATTTGTTAGAAATGAATGTACTTATAAATACATTAAACTATTTTAAGTTGAGAGTTGGTAAAACAGAGATGCTCAGAGATGTCCAGGAGTTGGCTGCAGATTGTTTGGTGAAGTTTTATAACTCCTTCAGCATCCTACTGCCTCTCCTATGCAAAAGCGTGTAAGGGAACATTTGTGCTATCAATTGCTATTCAGTTAGCTTGGTTAATCTGACTTATGGGATACAGAGCACTGAGTAAGCATGGGTGCGTGTGTATATAAATGAATTGTCACATACCAAATAGGCATTGGCTTAGATATGCTTAAAGAAGGGAGCACTAGGACAAATTCTTTAAGCCAGATTCCAGAAGTAAACATTTTATGCAACATCCTTTTAAGATTCTATAACCCAGGCTGAGAGCTCAATGGGCTGAACACATACTTTACATGCTGGAGACCCAAGTTTGATCCCCAGCACCCCATGGTCCCCAGAGAACTGCTCGGAGTATCCCTCAAGAGCAAAACTGGGAGTAGAAGCTCCCACGAGCTGTTGGGTGTGACCCAAAAACAAGTAAATCAAAAGAATGTTTCATAAAGCTATTTAAGAATGGTTGGTCACATATCACTAAAAATATAGAGAAGGCTAATAGTTTTTTTTTAAGTGATTGCTACCACTGAGAGAGATAAAGGTGTTAGGCAATTGTTGAGCAAACAGTGAGCATCATTTCAGGACTTCCATATAATTATTATGTTTACAAAGAAGGCAAAATAAAGGGGACAGAAATGACCCAATAGGCAAGATTAGTATTGATAATTAGGAGAGAAAATGTCTTTTATAAGTAACAGGCATTGGGTTTTTTTTTTTGTTTGAATTATATAAATACTTGGGAATGAAAATCACTTAAAGAACTTCCATTTTAAAAACTTTTCACTTCTTATTTAGTCCTAATAGTAGAAGTTTCCAAAATAGAAATCTGCCTCATATTTTTGTGAGTGGAGGCAAAGAAGAACGGGAAATCTACTTTTGAGAGCCGGAGCATTAATGTTGGGTCACTAGATCAAAAATGTATGGGTAAGATGGACCGCCCTACTCCTTGCCGGTTCTCTCGCATTATTCTTCAGGATTTAAAGTCTATTGTTAGATAGGAAACTCTCTCTATTCTGACGGTTCCCTTGAAGAGTTTCTCCATTTGCTTAGCCCTAAGTTCTTCCAATGCCCTTTTTCTCTAGCTAATAAAATAAGAATGGTTTGCATGGCAAATTCGAGGTTTACATGGTTTGGATGAAAATCTTGCAATTTTATTGGATAATAAATTAAGACTGATTCAAATCTTTCACATTCTTCTCATTTGTTAAAAAGAAGTCCAGTAGACTATTTAGATGTGGAATTCTTTCAGTTCTCCAAATGTCTGAACTGTTTGCATTATAGGGAAACAGAGATCTCAATTGGCTTCTCCTAGCTGGTAAATTACTTGTTTTCATTAGGTTTAGGTAGATTATCTGAAGATGTTCATCCTTAAACTTCAAGCATTTGGTCCTTCATTCCAAACATCACTTCTAAAAACCATCAAAATGGTTTTGACTTTATTAGGAAGTGACTGAGCTACCTCATTAGGC
Source organism: Cryptotis parvus (assembly GCA_021461705.1). Lineage (NCBI taxonomy): Eukaryota > Metazoa > Chordata > Mammalia > Eulipotyphla > Soricidae > Cryptotis > Cryptotis parvus. Next base: position 62,609 of record JAJIBD010001631.1, read on the forward strand.
GTGGCCCTTGGCACAGATTCTTTCTCTAGGGGGAAAGATTCCTTTGGGACCTTTGGACTCTAACTTTTCCCCTTAGCAAAGAGAGGCTGATTTCTGGACTTTCAAGAAATGTGTAACCAAACAAGTGTGTATTTTAAGGAAATTTCTGGATGTAAGCAATGAAGAAATGAGATATCACCTCACACCACAGATCACACATTCAAAATAGTATGATAATTCCTCCAAAAACTAGGAATTGAGCTCACATTTGACCCAGCAATACCATTCCTGGGAATATACCCTAGGGACTCTTAAACACACAGCAGAAACACCATATGAACTTCAATGTCCATTGCAGCACTATTCACAATAGCCAGAATCTGTAAACAACCCAAGTGCCCAAGAACAGATGACTGAATAAAGAAACTATAGTGCATCTACACAATGGAATACTATGCAGCTGTCAGGGAAAAGAAGCAAATGAAATGTGCCTATAAATGGATGGAAATGGAGAACATCATGCTGAGTGAAATGAGTCAGAAGGGAAGGACAGATATAGAATGACTGCATTCATTTGTAAATACTATAAAATACTATATAAATAGTATGAGGGGATGGAGCGATAGTATAATGGGTAGGGTGTTTGCCTTGCACATGGCCAACCTGGGTTCGATGCCCAGCATCCCATATGGTCCCCTGAGTACCTTCAGAAGTAATCCCTGAGTGCTGAGTCAGGAGTAACCCCTGAGCATAAATGGGTGTGGCCCAAAGAAAGCAAAAAACAATAGTATGAGACTAATCCAAAGCCAGAGAAAATAGGGGGACAGGAGGACTTGTCAATGGTTGCAATCTACCACAAGTGTGTATGGGTGGAGGGTAGGTAAGATAGAGAAGGGACAAGTTTGACAATAATAGTTGGGAATGGTAATGCTAGACTAGAACTGACTATTGAAAGTAGATAAAGGGTTATATATGATAACCCTTCAGTGTCTATGTTGCAAACCACAATATTCAAAAAGGAGAGAGAGAAAGCAAATCATGAAAGGCTTTGTAATGGTCTATCTCAAGGTGATTCAACTAAAAAAGAAAGACTAGGTGGTGGGCCAGATTTGACTAGTGTGCATAGACTGTTGGCTCCCTATTCCAGACCCTCACTCCTCCCTTCATTCCAACCATCACTTATAAAAACCACAAGATGGTTTTGACTTTATTAGGAAGTGACTGAGCTACCTCATTAGGTGGTAGCTAATGAGGTACCACCTCATTAGACTCTTCTCTTTCGACACACGGACTGTATTTGGACAGCCATCTGTGATAATGGAGACTTTTAAACAAAACTACTCTACATCTGCTCTGGAACTCCCAGCCATCATTATCACTACCATTTCTAGCTTGGACTACGGCAATAAACTCTTGACGACCTCTCAGGATCTACTTTGCCCTTCCTACTTAGTCTATTCTCCTCTCAGCAGTCATTAGACTAGATCTTAGAAACGCACAACTCAACCATTTGAGCTCCAGGCCCTCTTATTACTTAGATTAAATCAGGTTGCATGTCTTTGGCCAACTGAGTGACTTGGAGACTTTGTCTCCCACTTTGCTTCACAACATTCACTCTGGTAGAACCAGCCTCTTCATGTTTTCCAAACATGCAATGTGTGTTCCATTATCAGGGCTGCCACTCTTGTTTTAGTTTATGCCTGAAATTTCCCCTGACCATGGCTCTTGCTCCCTCCCTTCATTCATGTCTCTGCATAAATTCCATCATCTCATTGAGGACTTTACAACAACTTTGTCTGGTTTTTTTCTCTGCTTCTCGTTCTCTGTTCCTGCTTGACTTTGCTTTGTTATCTTGTTTTCTTTTCTTTCCTAGCACCAAGCACTGTCTAACTTCAAATTACAAAAGTTGTTTCATTCTCCTCAGCCATTACATCCTGTTACATGTCAATTTCACACCAGTAGGAAGTTATGTACTTACTCATTCTCTATTCTATTTTTCATACTTGACCATATGCTGACATTCATCAGGTACGTTCTACATACTTGAATGCAAGAATGCAAGGGTGACTTTGCAGCTTCCAAAACCACATATGACCCACATCTGCTCCTTCCTCCCGCGGATCATCTGCTATACACAGAGTCTCATTCTATGTCTCCCCTGAGTCTCCTACTGCCACAGGGTACGTAACTTTCTTATCTGTGACATTTGCCATATTCCCTTAGGCCCAATGACTGATTATGGTGCTCCTTAATTTTTTCCTTGGCTCCTGATACTGTCTTTGCTTATCAGATCACATAAACCTCGTCCCTGACCACTCTGGGAACCCACTTTCCCAGGAGTTTCCCAGGTCCAGTTTGATTTCTGAGGTTGGCTCAGGAACTTGTAAAAAGAAATCAAACACCTTGGAAGAGGAGTTTTTCATTTCCTTTTTGGATAGTCCCTTCTTGTCTTTAAGGGACCTCCTACCACAGGACACCCAGCTGGACATGTTTGCAGTCTTGTGATCCCAGCCTTCCTTTGAGCAAAGATGGAAATTCACGGCAAAGCTGCACTTATCAGTCAGACACCCCAGAGCCAGCCAGAGACGCTAAGAGGCAATGACTCCCCATATTCCTTCTGGACCCTCTGTCATGCAGCCCTGAGAGCCCTCTACAGTAGAAGCCAAGACAGATACCGGCCCACCTCTCACTACACCTTCTGACTGATACAGAGTTTACAGTGGTATCCCTTTGGGAAACACAGTGTTCAATGAACAGGGCTTGGCACATAATAGGAACTCTATAAATATTTATGATTAAAAGCGCATGGCAATGACATTTTCAATGTATCGAACTGACAAAAATAAATATCCAGTAACTCAAGGCTGATTTACCAATGAAAGGAAGGAAAATAAACATTGGCATGTTGTAAATCACTTCAAACATCTTTTAGACCTAAATTTATTGTTACATTTTATAGTTTTGGTTTTTTGATCTACAGCCAGAGGTGCTCAGGGTTTACTCCTGGTTCTGTGCTCAGGGATCATTCCTGGAGGGACTTAAGGAACCATATGTGATGCTGGGAATCAAACCTGGGTGGGCAGTGTGCAAGGCAAGTGCCTTACCTGCTGATGATCTCTCTGGTCCTAAATCTAAATTTAATATAATTTAACACTTGAAAATTTATCCTGCATAAGTGCACCAAGATGTGTGTTCATGTGAGTTTGGAGGGTAGGGGATTGGGATGTTGAGGATCAGAACAAGAAACTCACATAAATAAAAGAAGTGCTTTACTGCTGAACTACCTCCCCGACCTGAAACCCCAGAGTTTGGGCTCAAAATGTTTATTGTTAGAACAAAAAGGGAAAGGACAGAAAAGGAAATAAAGAAATGGGTAAAAAACCCCAAAGGGGGCCACAGCGATAGCACTTCCCTTGCCGACATGTTCTCTGCGGCATCCCATATGGTTCCTCGAGCACTGCCAGGAGTAGTTCCTGAATGCACGGCCAGGAGTAACCCCTGAGCAACGTCGGGTGTGACCCCCCCAGAAAAAAACCCAAATGTTTATTGCTGTATTATTTGCAACAGCAAAATATGTTAAGTATCTCTTTTTTAATTAATAAGAAAGTGGTTAGGGCCAGAGCAGTGACTCAGTGGGCTGGAGCACGTGCTCTGGGTTCTATCCCTGGCACTACTTCACCCCCACCCCCAAGCACCACAAGAAACAACCCCCAAGCAATAAGCCAGGAGCAGTCCCTGAGCACCATTGGGTATGACTCAAAAAAAGAAGAAAAGAAATTGCTTAAATAAAATTTTATTTATTCATGATGTAGAGAGCTATATGACAAGGAAAGTTTTCCAAGACCAAGAACAGACTGATATAAATAGTGCCTAGTACTCGTTTGCAAAGACTTAAATTAAAAAATAGAGATGTTCAGAAAGACATGTGAGGAAATTTTTATAATGATTGCTTTGGGGCGAAGGAAGGGAGGTAAAGAAAAGCTGGTGCTGAGAACTGAATTTAGGGCATCAGACTTGCATAACATGCACTTTACCCCTGAGCTATATCTATGACCTCAGGTGGGAGTTATTTGCTTTTTTGTTAGTTTCTTTGGGGACCACACCTGACTGTGCTCAAGGCTTACACCTGGCTCTGTGCTCAGGGATCAGTCCTAATCAGAATCACTCAGGGTGTCAGGAATGGAACCCCGGGCAATCATGTGCAAGGCAAGAGCCTTACCTATGTCTCCAGCCCCAAGGAGTCATTTGCTTTTTAATTGTATGACTTTCTAAGCTGTTAACTTACCCATACATACATGTATTATTAATTTTGTTTAGGGGCCACACTCAGTTGTGCTAGGATTTACTCCTGGCTCTGCTCTTACTACTGATGGTGTAAGAGCTCTTACTACCATATGTTGTGCCAGGAATTGAACCTGGGTTCTCTGCATGCAAAAGCAAATGCCCTACCCACTGCACTATCGCTCTGGTCCTTATTATTTGTATTTTAAAAATAAAGAATACTAAATGAAATATAATTTTTTCCTAATTAAGTTAGCAAAATATCAGCTTTGCTTCTTTTTTAAATGATAAAACTCTATCCAAGAAAAGATGTTATAAAAAAATATATATATATATTACTAATGGCATTATTTTCTTGATTATAGCATTATATTGTTGCAATCCTTATGGGAACTTGTTTTATAATATGTTTAAAAAATCTAAAATATTCATACCTATTAACACTAACATTCTTTTCCTTTTTTAATTAATTTATTTATTTTAAATATTTTATTATACCACTGTGAGATATACAATTACAAAGATGTTCATGTTTGGGTTTCGGTCATACAGTGTTCCAGCACCCATCCCTCCACCAGTGGCCATTTCTCACCATCAATGTCCCCGATTTCCTTCCCCCTCCCCTAGCCTGCCTCTATGGCAGGTTCTTTATCTCTTTTCTCTCTTTCTCTTTCTCTTTCTCTCTTTCTCTCTTCCTTCTCTTACATATTGTGGATTTCAATACATACATTTAGAGGTTATCCTGTGTATCTTTTGCCTATATTCAATGCTCTAGGCTGGTATTATCACTTTTGACAATTATTAGCACACTGTTTCCTTCCTGTCTTACCTAACCTCTGACTCCCACGCGTTTGTGGTAGATTCCACCTTTGACAAGACCTCCTGATCCATGTTTTGGCTGACCTTGGATATTAATAGCATACATTTTTCATCTTAATGGGGTTAGGAAAACCTTAATCTTAAGCTAGCTGTTCCACATATACACCAATTTATTTATAAATGATCAAATTTATATTAAATTATTATTCAAATTATCACAAGGTTAGAAATATTTAACAACATATTTTTGGGGGCTCACACCTGGCAATGCTCAGGGGTTACTCCTGGCGGTGCTCAGGGGACCTTATGGGATGCCAGGGAATTGAACCTGGGTCTGCCGACACAAGGCAAATGCCCTACCAGCTGTGCTACCACGACGGCCCCATATTTAAAAACATATTAACCAAAGTACATCCTTAGTAAGTTAATATTACTCAATTTGAATATTTGAAAAGTACCAACAACAAAATGTTATGGGTAGCAGAACTTTTTCTTACCCTAGTTTTCTAGAGTAGGAAAACTATGTTTTTCAAGGTTTTAGGCGCAAGCATATATTTTTATTACTCAGTGACCCTGATTGCTTATCACCAGGCGCTACCAATTTTGTCTTCTAGATACGTATTGGCATAACCCGTGTTTTTCCACTTTCTCCTCCAATTTCTGGGCCTGGTTGAAGTATTTCTCTTGGCCACACTCTGTTTATTTGAGGGCTGCACTAGGTGGTACTCAAAGCTTACTCCTATCTCTGTGCTCAAGGATAACTCCTGGCTGTCTTCAGGGGTCCATATATGATACCATGGACCCAATGAGGACTGGCAATGAGCAAGAGCACTCTTCTTAAC